>CAKAKR010037639.1:0-10815 GCA_916700685.1 Adelosebastes latens
GAAAAGTCGGAAAAATGTTGGAAAAAAAAAAAGTTGGAAAAAAAAAAGTCAGAAAAATGTTGGGAAAAAAAAGTCAGAAAAATGTTGGGAAAAAAAAAAAGTCGGAAAAATGTTGGGAAACAAAGTCTGAAAAATGTTGGAAAAAAGTCTGAAAAATGTTGGGAAAAAAAAAAGTCTGAAAAATGTTGGAAAAAAAAGTCTGAAAAATGTTGTGAAAAAAAAAAGTCTGAAAAATGTTGGAAAAAAAAAAAGTCTGAAAAATGTTGGAAAAAAAAAAAAATCGGAAAAATGTTGGAAAGAAAAGTCGGAAAAATGTTGGAAAAAAAAAAAGTTGGAAAAAAAAAAGTCAGAAAAATGTTGGGAAAAAAAAGTCTGAAAAATGTTGGAAAAAAAAAAAGTCTGAAAAATGTTGGAAAAAAAAAAAAAATCGGAAAAATGTTTGACAAAAAAAAAGTTGGAAATTTTTTTTTGGAAAAAAAAAGTTGGAAAAAAAAAAAGTCGGAAAATTGTTGGAAAAAATAAAAAGTTGGAAAAAAAAAAATCGGAAAATGTTGGGAGAAAGGGGCAAGTCATAGTCAAGTCGGCACACTGACACACTGACAGCTGTTGTTGCCTGTTGGGCTGCAGTTTGCCATGTTATGATTGGAGCATATTGTTTTATGCTAAATGCAGTACCTGTGAGGGTTTCTGGATCAATATCTGTCATTGATTTATGTTAACTGATTTACAATAATAAATATATACATACATTTACATAAAGCAGCATATTTGTCCACTCCCATGTTGATAAGAGGATTAAATACTGGACTAATCTTCCTTTAAGGTTTAAATAAGAATAATAAAAACAGCCAATCAGATGAAGAGATATGAGGTCACCTGATCATGCGGGACTGGAACTGGCCGATAGAGTACGACCCAGAATTCTGCAGCGCCACCTGCGTCGCCATGGAGAACTTCCAGCCTCTGAGGAGAGACGGCGACAAACGATCCGTTTTTATTTCACTTTAGAATAAACGCACAACTCGACGAGTGCTAATGCTAACGCGCTAACCTGTCGGCGATGGCTTTAGCCATGAAGTAATCCTCGGCGATGTACTGAGCGAAGGCGACCAATCCGCCGGCTTGATCCAACACGTCCTTCCTCATCAGACACGACATCCCGGTCACGCACTTTATCCCCGTCACGTTAGCCGAGATGTAGGAGCGAGGGTGGGACGTCCCGAAATACACCTGACAACACGTTAGCGTTAGCATCTGTTAGCATTATCAAACAGACAATAAACACTATAAAATAATAAAATAACTAATAATAATATAGAAGATGTCATTTTAAAATAGAATACATGCATTAGCAACGTTAGCACTGACACATTAGCTTTAGAGGCTAGTGCTAAATAACATTTAAACATCATTTAACACATTCTTAGCATCGGTATCTGGGACAGTCGGGACGGTAGTCGGGGACAGTTGAGACGGTAGTCGGGGACAGTTGGGACGGTAGTCGGGGACAGTTGGGACAGTAGTCGGGGACAGTTGGGACGGTAGTTGGGGACAGTTGGGACGGTAGTCGGGGACAGTTGGGACGGTAGTAGGAGACAGTTAGGACGGTAGTCGGGGACAGTCAGGACGGTAGTCGGGGACAGTAGGGACGGTAGTCGGGGACAGTTAGGACAGTAGTCGGGGACAGTTAGGACGGTAGTCGGGGACAGTTGGGACGGTAGTCGGGGACAGTTAGGACGGTAGTCGGGGACAGTTGGGACGGTCGTCGGGGACAGTTAGGACGGTAGTCGGGGACAGTCGCTAAATGTTTTTATTGTGTTCGCGCCTGGAAACCAGACTTAGCATGACGCTAGCTTGTTAGCCTGACCTGCTCCAGTGTGGCGGCGAAGCCTTGGCGGTCTGCAACGTATGGCAACCCGTGGACCAATCCCACCTTCTCCGTCATCTGATTGGTCAGATCTGTCAGGGTGTCGGGTTTCACTGAGACAGACAGACAGACAGACACACACACACACACACACACACACACACACACACACACACACACACACACACACACACACACACACACACACACACACACACACACACACAGTTAGTATTCTCTAATATGATGACTAACTCTCAGCGTGTAAAGTTTGTCTGTTGGTGAAAACCCGACTCTCCGGACCTCTGATGCCGCTGTCACAGATCCAGACCAGGCCGTATTTGGCTCCTTCATAGCCCGGCATCAGGTTGTTGATCTTGGGGTTGATTCCAACTTTCTTCCCCCCTGAGAACCAAAGAGCACCACATGCTAACGTTAGCTGCTAACTGAGGACTAAAGGAAGTGAGTTAGATACTACCAGAGAACATGACCACAGAATAAACCCAGTACGGGATACAGTACGTTGAATGAGTCTTTTCTCACCGATGAATAATCGAGCGTCTACGTTGGGATATTTGCCCAACAACTTTTTACAGACGTCAACAGCTGGATCATCTTGGTCCTGAACGCACAGCAGGATCTCATACTGAAACACAAACATGTTCAAATTAGAGTACAAATCAAAGCCTGGAAACGCACCAGGTTCAGCTGGTTTGTAGCTTTGGGTCATCAGATGGTCGTTTGTAGGGATGCACCGATACCGCCGTTTATCAGACCGAGTACAAGTTCTTACATTTGGGTACTCTCCAATACCGAGTACCGATACGAGTACCGATACGAGTACGGATACCGAGTACCGATACGAGTACCGATACGAGTACTTCTCTGTGCCTAAAGACCCTCGTTAACAGCCAGCTGGAGGGTGTGAGCGACACACGGCAGGCTGGGGAGTCCCGCATACGAGGCTTGGAAAGGCTTGAGGCGAAGGTGCTTCCCGGGGCCGTGGACAAAGTGCTCGCTGCGCCCTCTCTCCCCGCCGGGGAGGGACGGGGCCCTCTGCTCCCAGTGCGACTGTCAACCGGGGCGGACTGTCCTCAGGGGGGGGGGCTCCGCCCACATAAAAGGCGCCAGGGGTCTGCGGCGATGTCAGCAACCCACCCGACCAGTCTTGAAACACGGACCACTCGCACGCGCAGGTCAGAGGGTGCAAGCAAAACCCCGTGGCGCAATGAAAGTGAGGGCCGGCTGCGGTGGGATCCCGGCCCAGCGGGGTCAGGCGCACCACCGGTCCGTCTCGCACCGTCGGGGAGTCGGAGCGTGTGATAGGACGATGGATCTATAAAGAGAAGGATAGGACCCGAAAGATGGTGACGAGAGGTTAACGTCACGCCGCCGTAAAGTGGTATCGAGCCGTTTTGTGAGTACGAGTACATGAGCACAGTATCGGACCCGGTACCCGGTACCAGTATCGGGTATCGGTGCATCCCTATTAGTTTGGGAAACTACAGTGGTATTCGGGGGAGTCGGGAGCAGTTGGGACGGTAGTCGGGGACAGTGGGGACGGTAGTCGGGGACAGTCGGGGACGGTAGTCGGGGACAGTGGGGGACGGTAGTCGGGGACAGTCAGGACGGTAGTCGGGGACAGTCAGGATGGTAGTTGGGGACATTTGGGACGGTAGTCGGGGACAGTGGGGACGGTAGTCAGGGACAGTCGGGACGGTAGTCGGAGACAGTTGGGACGGTAGTCGGAGACAGTTAGGACGGTAGTAGGAGACAGTAAGGAAGGTAGTAGGAGACAGTTAGGACGGTAGTCGGGGACAGTGGGGACATTAGTCGGGACGGTAGTCGGGGACAGTCAGGACGGTAGTCGGGGACATTCAGGACGGTAGTTGGGGACAGTTAGGACGGTAGTCGGGGACATTCAGGACGGTAGTCGGGGACAGTTAGGACGGTAGTCGGGAACAGTCAGGACGGTAGTCGGGGACAGTCAGGACGGTAGTCGGGGACAGTTGGGACGGTAGTAGGAGACAGTTAGGACGGTAGTCGGGGACAGTTAGGACGGTAGTCGGGGACATTCAGGACGGTAGTCGGGGACAGTTAGGACGGTAGTCGGGGACATTCAGGACGGTAGTTGGGGACAGTTAGGACGGTAGTCGGGGACATTCAGGACGGTAGTCGGGGACAGTTAGGACGGTAGTCGGGGACAGTCAGGACGGTAGTCGGGGGTTATTAACTGGGTGGGGGGGTAGTTAAGGTCACCTTGGGGTAATCCAGAGTAAAAAAGGTCTCCAGGTTGGAGATCAGGTTCGGGTCGACGCCCTTCAGCGGCTTCAGCAGAGAAACTCCTGCCAGCGTCACAAACGGCTGTTTGACCTCCGACCTTTTCTTGTGGTGGTGGAGACGCCTGAAAGTGACAGAGAAACAGAAAGGTCAGAGGTCAGAGGTCAGCAGCAGCTACATCAGGAAAGCAAGAAACGTTCTTGGTGTGATTGTGTTTCAGTGAAACACAGGATGTATATTGTGATTGAAGGATATGATCATTTACACCGTGAGAGAGTGGAACCATCAGAGACCGTTACAATATCACTGTATACTAAATACATAAATACATGCATTTAAAAATAAATATAGAACAAATAAAAATATACGCAAAATAAATGAATAAATAAATGCAAATATAAATGAATAAATAAAAAATAAACGCAAAAATAAATATATACATTTAAAAATAAAAAAAATAAATACATAAATAAATAAAAGGGAAAATTAAACAGAAGAGTAAATAAATAAGGGAATTAATAGAAAGATAAATAAATAAATAAAACAGAAATATAAATTTAGGTCACATTATATCAATTAATTAATGGCTACATTTATTTTTAATATTATTTTTGCTATATTTAATGACATATTTATTTATCAAGTCTTTTATTTATTTATTTATTAATCTATTAATCTATTAATCTATTAATCTATATATATCTATATATATATATATATAGATATATACTGTATAGATATATACAGTATATATATCTATATATCTATATAGATATATACAGCATATATCTATATATATATAGCAGCCATACAGCAGATTAATCAAACGACAGACTGTGAAATAACAGGAAGTGATTGTCGCTCCTCTCGCGGAGCCAACAGGAAACAACTGTGTGTTTCTGTGGGTGTTAAGATGAACGTGATTGGCTGTCGCCTGGCTGGCGTTCACATTGCATCAGAGGACATTATTATATATAACAGGATAAACCTGTTGAGATGCATCATCTCGTTTTCAACAGGGTCCCAACAAACACAACAGAACAGTACTAAATAAATAAACTAAATAACTATGGGACAATAAGTAAATAAATAATAATAGTAAAATAATAATATTAAAATAGAAAAGAGTACAACCTTAGACTCAATCAATGACCAATCCTTAAATATAGAGGGGAACAGTGACAGCATTACTGAAAGCATTGGCGGTCTATTTAATACGACAGAGTATTACGGACACATTGAGGGAATACAAATCTGAGAATGAAGTCATACTATTTCAAGAAAAAAAAAAGTGGTAATATTACGAGAACACTGTCGTAACTTTACAAGGAAAAAAGTAATTTCCTCCTCTAAAGAGTCAGTTCCTCAATCAGGTCCGTGTGATTCTTTCTTCTGAATAAACTCAGTTTCTTTAACAATCTCTTCCAGGTCCTGATCCTGATGATAACGTGCTGCTGATGAGCCAGAAGATGAACCATTTGGTTATAAGTGAAACCGAAACTAAAGTAGAACTTCACAAGATGTTCCTCATTTTCACACCATTTACCCTCTAAAATAACACGTACAATTAATACTTTATAATATTATCACTTTGTTCTCATAATATTACCACTTTTATTCTCTTAAACTTATGACTTTATTCTTGAAATCTCAGATTTATTTTTTTAATAATACTCCGTCATAATTTTAAGATGAGAAATCAAAACATTTTTATATAAATAATATAATGACAGAACTAATATTTAAGTGTAACTTGTTCTGTAACAATCAAGCTTTTTTTACCAACTTCTATAAAGAGGATCTGATCAGAGCGTCTTAGTGAATAATTGATGTATAAGGAACAAAAAATGGCTTTAGACAATCAGGATAGTTAAAGTTAATACATTTGAAAATAAATTGATAGCAGTGATATTGACGTCTTATGTCCCGAGGGAGCCTCCCAAGTGTATCTAACATTGTGCAACGCGAACATACTGACGGTAGGAAAACTGACCGGATGTTTTCTGTTTCCTTTCTGACCGGTTGGTTTTTATCAACGAGCTTCTGGTTTATTTGTATTAAGTGTGAAAACAGGCTGAAAAAGACCCGACCAAACACGTGATAGTTATATTCATATATAGATACTTCAACAGCTCTATAAAACATGTTTGTATCTGTGGGAGAATGTACTTAAAAACTCAACGTTTACATGTTTTCATTAGTATTTTAATTATCAGACTCAAGGGAGTTTTATTAAATCTGCTTCCCTGTAACAGAGTCAGCAGATCTGGAGGGTCTTTAAACGTTCTGGATACTTCAGAAAATCCTGTAATCTTTTAAAGTCCCCCAGAGAATTACAGTCTAAACAAAGGAAATGTTATGTTTAACAGAATTAAGTGGGTTTTTCTGTGCAGCTTAACAAACAGACAGACAGACAGACAAACAGACAGACAGACAGACAGCAACAAGATGAATTCTGATTCTCTCATTCTGTCAAAAGGTCAATGACCTTTCAGGAGCTGTCCAGGAATCTCAGGTCATATCTGGTAATCACAGCATTAATTCAGTCTATACAACCAAATCCATTTTCATGTCTTTCCAGGTTCCGTTTGTGTAATTCAACATCTCAAAACCACATCCTGTGTGTTAAAATGTGATAGAAAGTTCATTTAAAGCATTTAATGAGTCACACATACCGGACCAACTGAGAAAGAGTTACTGGAAAAACCCATGTTGCCCAACAACGTGTATCCTGCCAAACCTCCACTGCACCAAACACACACAAACTACTCACTACCAAACTATGAATACATCTATGACAGAGTTCTTTAATCTACAATTACTATCTATTCATTCCAATAACACTTTATTGTGCTCTGTTTGCACCGTTGGAGGACTAAGCCATTCTAAACCTTAAAATGTATAACTGTATGGGATCGAGTGCTACTATGTGTCTATATCTAATATACATATATATACATATATACATATATATACATATATACATATATATGTATATATATATATATATATATATATATACATATATATATTAAATTAATGAATTTAGTTCCCCAGAAGCTTCAGGGATCCTCCAGTGAGCGGAACGAGCTAGCAGAACTAGCAGAGCTAGCCGGTTAGCTCCGTTAGCTCTGTTAGCAGGAACCCGCCCAACAGAACCTCCAGAACCGGAGGTTTTACTGGATGTCACACATTCAGAACCCGCAGAGGAACTCAACATGTCTTCTGTTTGTGTTTCATCTCGAAAATAAAAAAGAAGTTAAAATAAACACAGAAACACAGAAACAGGAAACAGGAGCAGCTCAGCTCAGCTAGCCTAGCCTAGCTTAGCTTAGCCTAGCCTAGCCTAGCCTAGCCTAGTGGACTCATACATAGATGATGGACATGCTAGCTGGGGTTAGCCTAGCCTAGCCTAGCATAGCCTAGCTTAGCTCAGTGGACTCACACATAGATGATGGACATCAGGTGCATCATCCAGAGGACGCAGAACAGGATGAAGCCGAACAGGGCGAGTCCCTGCATGCAGAGCTCCAGCAGAGCCATGACGCTCCTCCGGTCCTCCGGTCCTCCGGTCCTCCGGAGGCGGCGGGCCGGCTGCGGGCTGCGGGTCACTCAGGCTCCGGGAGAACGGACCAGCTGCCCGGCCTCAGAGCCTCAGAGCCTCGGAGCCGCGGAGCCTCGGAGCGGAGCCTCCAGCGGGCAGCGGTGCGGGGCGGAGCGGCAGTCCGGATCAGGAGGCCCGGTACCGGGGTAACGGGTAACGGATAACGGGGGTCCGGGTCACGGTGGGTTCGGTGGAGCTGCGGCGGTTTGACAGTCACCAGACCGGCCGACGGTCAGCTGACCTACCGGGAGGGGGGGGCGGCGGGTAGCAACAGCAAACAAACCACTTCCGCTGTCCTTCAGAATAAAAGCTCCGCTGTCCTTCAGAATAAAAGCAGTGTTTTAACTGTTGGTCGCTCCGGACAGTAAAGCGGATGTTTAACAGTTATATTGTTGAATTTAACTCCGTGGGAGAGTTTGAGTTGTAATTTCTTGGAAGGAATCTCACAGAGCTGCATGACGAACCTGTTGCTCAGGAAATCACCTGAGCCGGATGTGTGATGAAGTTACCTGATATGCTCCGCCCACACAGGTGAGTCAGAGGAACTATTATTACTATCATTTAATCTGGTGTTCCATGGAACAGAGTTTCCACCATATCACTGATGGGGCTATTGGTAGACTAGGTAGACGTATTGGTAGACTAATTGGTAGTATAGGTAGACGTACTGATAGACATATTGGTAGACCTATTGGTAGAATTGGTAGATTTATTGGTAGACGTATTGGTAGACTTAATGGTAGATGTATTGATAGAATTGGTAGACATATTGGTAGATGTATTGGTAGACGTATTAGTAGACGGATTGGTAGACGTATTGGTAGAATTGGTAGACTTATTGGTAGAATTGGTAGATGTATTGATAGAATTGGTAGACATATTGGTAGAAGTATTGGTAGACTTGGTAGATTTATTGGTAGACGTACTGATAGACGTATTGGTAGAATTGGTAGACGCATTGGTAGAATTGGTAGACGTATTGGTAGATGTACTGATAGACGTATTGGTAGAATTGGTAGATTTATTGGTAGACTTATTGGTAGACTTATTGGTAGACGTATTGGTAGATTTATTGGTAGACTTATTGGTAGATTTATTGGTAGACATATTGGTAGACGTACTGAGACATATTGGTAGAATTGGTAGACTTATTGGTAGACTTATTGGTAGAATTGGTAGACGTATTGGTAGACTTATTGGTAGAATTGGTAGACGTATTGGTAGACTTATTGGTAGAATTGGTAGACGTATTGGTAGAATTGGTAGACGCGGTAGACATATTGGTAGAATTGGTAGACGTATTGGTAGCCGTGTTGGTAGACTTATTGGTAGACTTATTGGTAGACGTATTGGTAGACGTATTGGTAGACTTATTGGTAGACGTATTGATAGACGTACTGATAGACATATTGATTCATTCAGATGTGCGGACACCATCTTTGAGTCTCGTCACTGACTGGATGGACTTCAGATCAGGACTCGCTGTATCTGACGGCTGAAAGCTGAACGTGTTTATACAAACAAAAACTTCTCTAATAATACTGCTAACTAACCGGTAACTCCTGCTGTACTTTGAGTGCAGTAAAAAGATCAATAGTCCCCTCTGAGATGGGCTGTCAGAGAACAACCTGTCAGATCCAACAGATTTAACATTATAGAGAGCTCGTTCACACCACAAACAACATCTGATTAAAACTTCATAAATTCAGTGTTTTATTAAAAATAATCTGCAGCTCAGACGTTCTCTGTGGAGGACGTAGCAGGATGACGTTTACTGCGAGCTGCCCACGAACACTCGGCGTTCTCCTTCCAGCTCGCCTCCTGCGTGTCGTAAACTTCCTGTCGATCAATAATCAATAACATTATGATCAATAACATCAGTCTGGATGTTGTGCTGCAGCGGCTGAAAACATCTGTTACCTTCTTCCAGATGGGGATGTTGGCCTTCAGCTGCTCGATGCAGTGCCGGATCGCCTGCTGGCCGTCCTGGCGATGAGGAGACGAGATCGCCATGGCAACACTGGCCTCGCCCACCTTCACCCACCTGAGAGAGGAAGTTCAAAGGTGAGTTACACCAATCAATAATTCAATCTAATCAATAATGCCTCATTAAACCACCTCTTTAGGTTTACCACAGTTAGCGTTAACAGTTAGCGTTAACAGTTAGCGTTAACAGTTAGCGTTAACAGTTAGCATTAACAGTTAGCATTAACAGTTAGCGTTAGCGTCTCACCCATGGACGAACTGATAAATGAACTGATAGACGTATTGGTGGACGTATTGGTAGACGTATTGGTAGACGTATTGATAGACGTATTGATAGACGTATTGGTGGACGTATTGGTGGACGTATTGGTAGACGTATTGATAGACGTATTGGTAGACGTATTGGTGGACGTATTGATGGACGTATTGGTGGACGTATTGGTGGACGTATTGATGGACGTATTGGTGGACGTATTGGTGGACGTATTGGTAGACATATTGATGGACGTATTGGTAGACGTATTGGTGGACGTATTGATGGACATATTGGTGGACGTATTGGTAGACATATTGATGGACGTATTGATGGACGTATTGGTAGACGTATTGGTAGACGTATTGATAGACGTATTGGTAGACGTATTGATAGACGTATTGGTAGACGTATTGATAGACTTATTGGTAGACGTATTGGTAGACGTATTGATAGACGTATTGGTAGACGTATTGGTAGAGGTATTGATAGACGTATTGATAGACGTATTGGTAGACGTATTGATAGACGTATTGGTAGACGTATTGATAGACGTATTGATGGACGTATTGGTGGACGTATTGATCCATTCAGATGAGCGGACTCCATCTTTGAGTCTCGTGTGGTCTCACCCCAGGCGGTGGTGGACACAGACGTGCGTCACGGTTGGCCAGCGCTCTCTGATGTCAGCACACAGCTTACTGAACTCTGATTGGGCCATGAGCTCGTACGCCTCGTACTCCAGACCAATCACCTTCCTGCCGCCCACCTCGTCCTCACGGGTCGTACCTACACACGCACACACACGCACACGCACACGCACAC
>CAKAKR010037651.1:0-51719 GCA_916700685.1 Adelosebastes latens
AAAAAAAAACACAAAAATCATTTATTTATTACCTATTCATTTATTTATTTATTCTTGTTTGGATAAAAGTACATTTATTTATTTACTTCTAATATCTGATGTCCATCACCACCTCAGTCATTGAAAATGTTTTTTTTTGGGCTCTGACGTTTGCATTCATGCCATAATGATGTAATGGATCACCTCACCATTTCGGGACTTCCTCACTCAAAGATCTGTTCATTTAGAAATCATCTTTGCCAGGAAAACAGTGTTGTTCTCCTCATTAAACCTCATAACCTGTACTTTAGAGGTGTAATTTAGGCTTTACTAACACGCAAGCTGCTCACACAACATCTATAAAACGCTCGACCACACAACATTAGTGATTACACAGTGAGGTTGCGTGCAGTAGGACGTGAACATCTGATATGAGGATTAAACACTGTATTCACAGATGAATGTTTGTTCCTGGGAAATCCTCAGAGTCGAATGTATTGCTCCACATCTGAGGCTCCACTTGTTCGATGTTTATTTGGAGATGATGTCAATGACAGCTTACACAATCTCAGGTCATCTATAAATACTTTGTTGAATGTTTCCATTGCACGCAAAACCTTTCATTGATGACAGCAGGTGTTTCCCAGGATGTTTACTTAGACTTTACGTTTGCCATTACGGACTCTTTTAGTGCAAACAGCAACAATAAACTACAAACTCAAAGACACAAAAAAACAAACCTGGTAAAACCTGACACACTGAAAAAAGTGTGCAATTATAAAAAGACAATGAAAGATAACATATTATATAGCTCAGATAGTGGTCTAAGATACACTTTGTGGAATTATGATAAATGTGTCTCTAGGAAGTGTCTGCCAGCAGGCTCAGTTTTAAAACGGACACGGCCGTTTTCAAAGGGGTCCCTTGACCTCTGACATCCAGATATGTGAATGAAAATGGGTTCTATGGGTACCCACGAGTCTCCCCTTTACAGACACTTTATGATAATCACATGCAGTTTGGGGCTAGTCATAGTCAAGTCAGCACACTGACACACTGACAGCTGTTGTTGCCTGTTGGGCTGCAGTTTGCCATGTTATGATTTGAGCATATTTTTTTATGCTAAATGCAGTACCTGTGAGGGTTTCTGGACAATATTTTTCATTGTTTTGTGTTGTTAATTGATTTCCAATAATAAATATATACAAACATTTGCATAAAGCAGCATATTTGTCCACTCCCATGTTGATGAGAGTATTAAATACTTGACAAATCTGCCTTTAAAGGTACTGTTTGTAACTTCTTACACGTATAAATTGGGTAAGTGTCCCATGCGTGCTCGCATGTGGCTACGCTGTTCCAACACAAACTATACAGAAGCACCAAAACCGCAAAGTTCTATCTAGTGAAGCCGGTCTTGCAAAACAGTGTTGGCCGCGCCTCCTCTGCCTGCTTGCCTTCACTCACACACCGTGCTCGTTCTCACTCGCTCCACCTCTCACGTGCATGCGTGCACACTACACACTGCAGAAGACGGGAGTCTGAAGCAAGACAACACAGTATCAGTATTGATTCATGGAGAGACCTTCGTCTGGTCAGCTTACATTACTGCCAAGCAGGTGAAATATAGAGTGATATTGTGCTTTTAGCTGACGTGTGTCGCCTCACTGTTTTGACCGATGCTCGTTCATGTCTATGTAGAGCGAGCACAAGCGTGAGCGCGAGCAACAGGACGCTGACTTTCGTTGACTTAACGAACCACAGGTGTCACTGTTAACAAGCAATTTCTGATTCTCACATAGAGTCCCTTTAAGGTTCATTTTGAACAGATAAAAAATATGTGATTAATTTGCGATTAATTGTGATTAAATATTTTAATCGATTTATAATACAAAATTCAAACATTTTTCTCCAAACTCAGAACAGATTTCTGTCTCTGACCTGGACAAAGTCATACTGTAAAAATGTGTGACGCCCTATTTTCCTAGGGCCTTTCATGCAGCACTACAATAACAGAAGCAGGATGCTCATTAGACGGGCAATTTCCCCTTTCCCACAATGGGAAATGCTATTATTCATGGTATTACTAAGAATCTTTATTAAAAAACCAATGCTTGTGCTCTGGAAAGGCTCAAGGGAACCTTGGCGGGAGCAGCTGGAAAAGACTTGACATCGACGTGAACCGTACATTGGACAACCACACCTCTTGTCGGGCAGCCGTGAGTCTCTGAAGCTGGAAAAATACATCACTCACCATAAATACATATCATTCAAAAGGATTTTTAAAAAAAACATTAAATCTTTTCCGACACATCAATTTCAGTTATTTTATAATTAACTACAGTTATTATGCGCACATAGAACAAAGCAGTAGTGTCTTTTGTCCACAAGATGTCACCAGTCTGTTTTCTATAATCAAACACCTTGTATGTGGTCAGTGGCCTATAATCATTGACACTAATGGAGATGAACAGGATGCGTCAGTGCTGCGTCACTGCACAGAGTATTAGGTGCAGGTGCAACAACAGACTCTCATTGTGCGAGGACGGCTGCTAAAAAAGAGGAAAGATCTCAACACCTTCATGTGTCCCAAAAAGAGAAGAGAATCCTAGAATCCTTTGCACTGGTCTCTAAAGCCTCCGAGTGGAGGAAGTGTACATTATAGCATCTTTCACATTATTCTGATGATGTAAGTTTTTGTTTGTTATAAAAAAAAAAAAATGAGGGGGACGTGTACTGGAGTCTTTTTTTAGGGATGCACCGAACAGACATTTTCAGTCCAGATACCTGGGCTTTGGGTATGGGCCTGTATACCGAGTACCAATCCGATACCAGTGTTTAATTAATAAGGTGTTTGTCTCACAAGATCATGCTTGATTAAAGTTAGTTGTGTTATATTTCGCAGTGCTATACTGTCACCTCAGTGCCAATATTACAAGTAGCCATAAAACTTGTTGGTGTGAGTCAAGCCCCCAGGAAGTGCGCCGGTCGTCGCTCCGGACTTTCGAAGCGGCCAAACGGCGGTACTGCAACTTCCGTGTCCGTCACGTGATGCATTGGGCCCAAAAATACCTTTTCCCATAGACTTACATTGGTAAAGAGACGTCTTTTTTTGAGGTGAATCAACTTCCCGGTACAAACACCTAAATAGCCCTTATTTCAAAAATTGCGTTTTTAAAGTTGTAAAACGCACTAATAGCTGAATCCAGAGTTATTTCCCTTCCTCCATTCATGTGAGTGAGACCCAACGATACCCAATCCAGCTATTTGAGTCAGTATTAGCCTGATATCCCATATTAGTATCTGATCAGTGCATCCATTACAGGGTTTCCGGCAGTGTATTACAAGCCTGGCGGCCCGTCAGCACCAACTTGCCTCCCCGTCGGCCATAAATTGACTCCCTGTCTGACACGTGTTGACTCCCCACCGGCCCTAAGTTCACTCCCCGCCGGCCCTTAGTTGACCTTCCATCAGCCCTAAATTGACTCCCCACTGGGCCTGCACTAAGCATCGGGGAATTATGTATTTTGTTTTTAATTTTGTATCCGGCTCCTACTGTCTGCAATTCGAAGCGTTCTTGAGCAAGACACTGAACCCCAAGTTTTCATGTATGTACCTGTACGTATACGACAAATGTAATAAAACATTATTAGCACTTTAAAGTCAGCTCGATTTGCTTCTTTTCACAAATATAACATTAAAAACATCACAGAGACAATGCAAAGATTAAAAGACACAATATAACTCCTCATTTGAATAAAAAAATACATTAATTATAATTCAAAGTATGTATTAAAATAAGACAATATTTACGACTGAGGAGCATAATTTAGAGGACGGTAAATCATATTCTCTGTCCCCTTTCCTGGAAACCACGAGTGATTATGTAACAAGGCTGTAAACTACTACTTCAAGCTTTACCAGAATTTCAGGTTTTAAACAACAGAATCTTTTTTATTTGGGGCCGAGAGAGTTCAACAGAGAGGAGCTCCGATCATCTGACAGATTTATGAATCCAGAGTTTGAGTATCTGTGAAATATCCCCCTCTAGTGATGGCACACACAGCAGCATCACTGACTGACTCTCACGCAGCGCAGTTACAGAGAACACATTTACATGAAGATACACATAAACAAATACAAGATAAATATTATATACAGGCAGCTGGGCAACAATCAGTATCTATATACAGCAGAACTGAGTATTGGTAAGCTGTATATACAGGGTTAAAACACAGATCAGAAGATGTCTCTTTTAATTCTTCATTTTTAATCTTTATTCTGGAGCTGCAACGATTAATCGATTAACTATTAAATTAATCGCCAAAAATTTGATCTTTTTTTTTAAAGAATAGTGACATCTAACTGTTGTTTCAACTGGTTTTTAAATGGGTTGATTTTAGAACTGCAACAATTATTAGATTAGTTGTCAACTATTAAATTAATCACCAACTATTTCGATAATTAATTAATCGGTTTGATTAATTTTTTTCTTAAGAATAAAGAAAGTGTAAATTCTCTGATTCCAGCCTCTTAAATGTGAATATTTTCTGGTTTCTTTACGCCTCTATGACAGAAAAACTGAATATATTTGAGTTGTGGACCAAACAAGACATTTGAGGAAACACTGATCGATTTTTTTTTTTACAATTTTCTGACATTTTATAGACCAAACAACTCATCGATTAATCGACAATTAAATTATTATTTAAAAATCTTAAAAATAACTGACATGAAACTCCTGCTATCTCAAATATTAAATTAAATTTCCATCTCCTCTTTAGTGGGATGGATTAAGTTAAACTTGTGGAGATTTGGTTCCAAAATTAATCCATTTTATAATAAATTAATATTTGGGGGGAAATAAGTGTCACAAACCCTTCAGAGTAACAGCAGAGACCAGTCAGCTCACACATAGTGAACTATAACCCTACACTGTAAACAATTGCTGTTAATTATTTACAGCAGGATTTCAACAGTATTAACCTGTTATTGCTAAAAACAAACAGTAAATTGCTTTACTGTTAATACAAAAGAAAACCTGTTAAATTACGCTCATAGGCCGTTTTTTAACTGAACTATAATGCATTCTTAAAAAACAGCACTTTACTGCTGATCAACTGTCTAAAGTATCATAAGTAACAGTTTTATGCAGTATTTTTGCAGCTAGAGACAGACATTTTTGGGAAAAGTGTCAACAAGTCTATTATAGCCTTTTTCCTAACAAGTGCCTTTAATTGTATTTAGTGTGACTATTCCTATGTCTGTAACCTACTAAGTCTATTCATCTAGGCAAAAAATAATGTTTATTCAAATGTATGTAAAAAATACAACCTAAATAGTGCATTAAAACAAATCAGTAAGATAAAAGAAAGGTGAAAAACAGCTATATAATGTATCTTTAAACAGTAAATTAACTGTAACATACTGTGAAATTAATAATAAAAAACAACAGTTCAAACTGTATTTTTCATTTCAATTTCAGTGACAGTATAATAATGTTAATTTTACAGTAACATAAAGGCAACCCTGCTGCCAGTTCTTTACTGTTATTTTACTGGGAAATTCCTAACAGTGTGTTAAGAAATCCATTATGTATTCTGGGGTCAGACCAAGTTGTGCTTTAAAAGTGAGTAATAACATTTGACATAAACCCTCAGAGTGACAGCAGAGAGCTGGAGATCCTGTCTGACCAGTCAGCTCACACATAGTGAACTATAACCCTATAAAGACTTTTGGCAAAAGGATGAACGTTACAGTTTACAAAAGGTCTGGATGACTCTTCCTAAATACCTCTGTGATGATTAAGCACTCCCGGTATGTCACATTGTTGGTTTGTATCGAGGAGGAGCATAAATAGAGCAGAGGAGCTGGCGAGAGCATCATCCTCCTCCTGACAGGCTGCAACAGCAGACAAGACAACAACACATCAGCCATGGTAGGTGGAGAGACAGGGATGCAGACATGTCGAGACTTCTCAATGCAAAACATGTCTGTATAGGCAAGGGGTTATTTTTACGCATGAGGCTTTAAATGTGTTTTTAATTATTATTTAACCGTGATTTTTAACTTTGGTGAAAAGAAATGACTTCTATTTTCCATTTTAAAGCATGAGGCTTTAAATGTGTGGGCTATACTTCATATTTAGTATTTTTTTTGATTTATTCATTAATATTATTTGTATGATATTATGGTATGTATTTATTTTGCATTTTTTTTATGTTGTGGCGTCTGAAACTTTAATGTGAGTTTAAATGCTGCTGTCTTGGCCAGGTCTCTCTTGCAAAAGAGATTCTTAATCTCAATGAGTACTACCTGGTTAAATAAAGGTTAAATAAAAAAATATATATATATATATTTATATATATATTACTTTACTGTGATTTTTAACTGGTAGAATAAAGGTGAAAATAAATTACTTCCATTTTCATTCTTTTAGTAAAGTACAATTTTGGATGACTGACCTGTTCCAGATGTGGCACCAGTTGTATTTCCTTGTTGTTTCCTGGTTTTTCTTTATATTCCCCATATTAACATCGTATTCCTGTTGATTTCCTCCTCTCATTTCCTGTTTCCTCCTCCCTTCCAGATGTCTGCATCTGTTTTCCCCATGCTGCTGCTGCTGCTACTGCTGCTGCAGAGACGCTCCTCTCTGCTGGTCGACGGCGTCGCAGCTCCTCTCACCTTCAGACACACTGACCCGCTCACCGGCAGCTCGCTGGAGTGTGACCGCTGCGCACCTGGAACCTACCTGCGCTCGAGCTGCACGGCGACGCGCAGGAGCGAGTGCGCGCCGTGTCAGTCGGGCTCGTTCACGGAGCTGTGGAACTACATCGGTAAATGTCTCCGATGCGGATCTTGCGGACAGTACCAGGTGGTGAAGAAGGAGTGCTCTGCAGACAGCGACTGTCAGTGTGAGTGCAAACAGGGATACTACTCCAAGAACAGCTACGACATCTGCTTCCGACACAGCGAGTGTCAGACCGGACAGGGGGTGCTGAGCAAAGGTAAGCGGCATGATGCATGCTCCCTAAAGGGTTAAAGGTCCAGATCTCCATCAGAACTGGTTCAGAACATGTACAGGTTTTTTTTTTTTAAAGGGACTATTTGTAACTTTCAGATTTGCTTGTTAACAGCGACACCTGTGGCCGTTAAAGGGACTGTTTGTAACTTTTTAAGCGTATAAATGTACCGGGTCGGGACACATGCGGCTCGCATGTGGCTGAAGTCACTGCTCCGCTGCCTGCCTTCACTCACACAACGCACGCACGTTCTGGCTCCACCTCTAGACTAGCATGCGCGCTCACACCACACTGCAAAAGAGTTAGTTTAGCTCTGAGAATATCTAGTGAATGTACATAGGACGTTTGTGCAGAAATAAATGCTGCAGCTCCTCCAGACCAACAGAGGTTTCCCGTGTCTTGTGAAGTGACGGGGCTCCGCAGAGATAAACGTTATCGTCCCCGACCAAAACTCCGGTGTCTCCCTGCGGGCGCAGTCGGGAGGCGATAACGTTTCTCTTCCTGCTTCAGCCCTCGGAGGCTGACAGCCTGACTATTTGTAACTTTCAGAATTGCTTGTTAACAGCGTGGCCGTTAAGTCAACAAAAGTCAGCATCCTGTCTTGTGCTCGCTCTAAATATACATGAACGAGCATCGCTCAAAACAGTGAGGCGACACACGTCAGCTAAAACCACAATATCACTCTATATTTCAGCTGCTTGGCAGTAATGTTAGCTGGCCAGACGAAGGTCTCTCCATGAATCAGTGCTGATCCTAGTGTTGGCTCTTCCTGCCTCAGCCTCCCGACCGCGGCCGGAGGGAACAGGGGAGACACCGGAGTTTTGGTCAGAGACGATAATGTTTCTCTCTTGTCAAATATTGACAATTTATATAATTTTTATTATTATTATTATTATTAGTAGTAGTAGTAATAATGTTTTTTTGTGTGTGACTCAGTGAGGGAGGCGCCCTCTATTGGCCGGCCGCCACTCTTCAGGCTATTTATAGGTATTCTGTCCTATAATAATATGGGTGTTTGTGCAGCTATACCGGCATTTTTAAGTCCCAGCAATGGAATTTTTGGGAGTTTTGTTAAAAGTTGCAGTGCAATGCTTGATAAATACATACACAGTGTTGGGTCCACAACTGTGGTTTCAATGTTGAGATATGTGTTGCCATAAGGACATTAGACATTAAAAATAGTTTTTTTGTGTATGAAGACTGACATCTATGGTTACTGTCTACATTATAGAGAAAATCATGAAATCCCCTATTTTTAGAAAAAAAATATGTATATATTTACAATGATGCAAAAAGCTTGATGAAAATCAATTTAAATGTCTTAAAAATATTATAGGAATTTAGATTTTTTTCTAATATTTGACACATCATTATATTTGATCCATATCAGCAAACACTCCACTTTCTAATATTTGACATTTATATTCCTGATAATCTGGGCCAACAGATTGGTACTGATGATATCCCATAATGAGTGATGCTGTAATAATAACCCCTTTTAGCTTCAGAAGTCTGACCAGTCAGAGCAACACATTTCACTGTTTGTTGACCGATTCAAAACTTAATTTGACTCCAGTTACCCATAATGCTTTGCAGAACTCTGGAGTTCAGTGTATTAACTTCAGGCTTCGTCTGAAATCTCATACTCTGCACTACATACCCAATATGTGTACTATCGTTCAACATAAATATAAACAGTAGTATGTATTACATAATATTATATCATTTACGTCGTCACTTCCTGAGAGCCTGCTTGCCGGTTGCAGACGTGTAACCATGGTAACCTGTGCCAATCTCATGTGACGAAAGTCACCAAAGTCTGAGAATCAAAGTCTGAATTAATTTAAAATACACCTAGCAAAGTGAAATCTTGAATTTTCACTTAAATTGAAGCGTTATAGATGTTACGGAGCTGTCCGTCAACGTCTGTTATGAATGTGGTCGTCACTACCGCATTGCATTGTGGGATATTTATGCCACCGTAGTGTCCAGCATTTGCATACTGTAATATTTCACCAGAAATAGTATGCAATTCGCGTACTTTTGGGTTCCGTATTATACGGTTTCGAACATACTAGAATATCTCACAAATGAAACACAATGAAAATATACACTAAAATCAGCATGTTTCCTTTACATCTGAACATAACTCACCATATATATGTATATTTGATTCATATCAGCCTGTACTGTAAGCTCCACAAGCACATTTAGCTCCAAATCACTGAGCTAATGCTGTTACCATGGCGACAGCCGTGTAATCCCTTTTACTTACAACAACCCCATTAGATGAGTTAGAAACAAATCGATGTGACCACACAAACACACACAGACACATGTTACAGCAGGATCAGAGGGATGAGTCATGTTTTGGACTACTGCTCCACAGAGGCAAATAGCTTTCATTACGCAATACTACATTAGCATTTATAGTGTTTACAAATACTTTTATTACCTAGCAACAGAAATCAGTGGAATGATGCTCGTTCACAAGCGAAACACTTTTAATGTTTGACACATTTGCAGGCTAGTAATATGGACTATACGTTGCTGTTTCTGTTTACATTTCTCATGCGTGTGTATTCCCAAAGTGCATTTCATTTGTTGGATGCAAAAAAAGACTCCACTGCACTAACAACGAAAGCATGATTCATCTTAGTGGCTCTTTATCTAAAAACAAATGTCTCCACCAGGCACAGCTGATGAGGACACGGTGTGCCACAGCTGTCCCAACGGCACCTACTCCGACACCGTCTCTGCTCTCAAGAACTGCACGCTACACAAAAGCTGCGACGCTCCGGGGCTGAAGCTGGTGCTGAAGGGCTCCGCCTGGCACGAAAGTGTGTGCACGAGCTGCCAAGAACTCGTATTGAGAGGTAAGATTGCCAGTTTCTCAAGTTCATACAGGAAAAGGGGAAGAGGCGTGTCATGTGGTTGGCTAATACACCAGTGTTTTTTTGCTTTTTAATGTTTGTCCTATTTACTAAAACAAACACACCTTAAAGGGATAGCTTGGGTGTGTTGTATGAGGTACTTATCCATAGTAGGCGTATTACCTACAGTAGATGACGGTTGGCACGCCACCAGCTTGGAGAAACAGACAGGAGCACCGGCGCAAAGCAATACAGTGCTGTATTGTACTGTATTTTGGCACCTAAAAAAAGCCATATCCGTTTCAGTGTACGCTATATTTAGAATATTTTCACCGCTTTATCTTGCCGTCAGACAGCCCTTTCCTTCTCCTCTCCAACGGGGAACTGAACTGAAAGTAAAACTTATCTATGCTCTCTCCAAAGCCAGCAGGCTCATATGACAGAAACAGTAAAAGATACTTTTCACTTTCAGTTCAGTTCGCAGTCAGAAAATATTCTAATTATACCGATCACTTAAACGAATATCAATTTAGGTGAGCCTTTCTTTTAGGTGTCTAAAATAAGTTTTTCTGCCGTCCCCGTCCCCCCGTCGTGTTTATGGAGCTGTGTTCAAAGACCCTCTGAGAATCCAAGATTTGACACACGTTCTCATCCCAACTCGTCATACTGAGGCTTTGTCCGACCCCTCGGCGTCACTTTTTCCGTCGCACAAAGTTCTCATCCCAACTCGTCATATACACTTTTTCCGTCATACTGAACACGTACTTAATGTTGTGAATTAAACAAAAACACTTGCTTAGGTTTAGGCAACAAAACCACAAAAACAACATGCTTGGGCTTAAAATTACTACATTTTTACAGTGAAAATGAGACTTGACATTGTTGAACACGGGACACAAACAAACAGCTGCTTGTAAAGTGAAACGTAACGCACACAACGAGACATGGACAGCGGTCTCCTGGATGGAAGCACCGGTGTTGTTGGATCCATCCACCTCCCGTCCCGCCAGCCTAGTGAGACTCTTTCGCTCTTTATTATACGTCACAACAGCACTTTATCGGAGCGTTTACTGGTGACGCGGATCGGTTTACATTGTAGTAAATGGAAAGCCCGGTGCGTCTCGTACGAATGCAGACAACCGTGACGAATCGTGACGCCCTGGGAATGAGAACGGGCTGGATTTGAAAGTCAGCTCCCTGCGGATTGTACTCAATTGAATTTAAAAGCTTTGTTGCCAATAGTTGTAAATGGCTTAGAAACGTGCTCCATGCCGAGCAAACAGTGTCATCTGAAGGACTTGTTGCTGCCTTGTTGTCAGGCCGATGCTTTTCATGTTTCCTTATCAGCTTCTGATTGGTTATCTTCTTTATTTCTTGCAGACGGAGGCGACTACCTCAAGGAAATCATCCCATCGTTCTTAGTTCACCAGAAAATGACCGTCAGGCGGCTGCGTCAGATCACACACAAGCTCCCGTCTGAGGACGGTAGAAAACAATCCGCTTCAGGACTTAGCCCCTCAGATCTTCTCGCACGGATCAACACTTGGGTCACTTCTGCCACGGCCAATCAGATTCGGCAGCTTCCGGCAATACTGACCAAAACCGGGGCGAACAGCGCCGGCGAGAGGCTGCAGAACAAGCTGCAGAGAATCGACTCGAATCTTAACGGGCTGTGTGATTCTTTGGGGAACGAGGTGGATGTAATTGTAATGTCAGGGTAGGCTGAAGTAGAAAAATGTATAGTTATAGGTACCAAAGAGTTTGGCTGGTCCAGTGTTCATTTGAAAACTTTATTTTTTCAAAAGTTGCTGCCAAGTCAAGTCTATTTTATTTGTATATCCCAAAATCGCAAATTTGCCCCAGGGGGCTTTACAATCTGTACAGGATACGACACCTTCTGTCCTTTACAGTGCGACCCTATTGCCCTATTGCCCTATTCAAGATGCACTAGTAATGCAGGCTTTAGTACTTTCGGCATTAGTTAAAGGAGAATACCGGTCAATTAGAGAAATACTTAATTTACTTCCATCTGCATCGAGCTGATTAATATTCTCTCCTTTTTCAGTACATTTCAGGTTTCTGTTTCACCAAACAATTCAACCTTGATTATGTCACCTAGCTTGAAATGACCTGCTGTCCTGTGTAACCCAAATTTCTTTACAAAAATCTATGAATGTTATAATAAACTATGCAAGGCAACATGTTTTGGAGGACACTTCATTTCAAGTCAGGTGATAATAATATAACGTAGATCTAATTTCGACATATCGAAGTCTGTTCACTCTCAAAAATCTGTAGTTTTTGTTTTTCTCTGGAGTACATTTCTCCTCTTGGATATACTTAGTAGGCGATTTGTTTTTAACAATGGGGACGGACCCGGTTCATGTTATTCATCCGCCGACTAGCGAACCCGCCCCGTAAACAACTTTTTTATTTGTTTATTTTTTAATAATCAGAAGGGCGGGACTCGCATCGCAATTAGAAATCCGTCTGCTGCTTCAGCACCACGGGCAGCGCCCTGAATTTATCAGTACACAGCAGTTAGGCTACCGATATTTCAGAGTCATGGTTGGGTCCATAGATTCTGACTTACTGATATTTCAGAGTCATGGTCGGGCCATAAATTCTAACTTACTAATATTTCAGAGTCCTGGTCGGGCCATAGATTCTAACTTACTGATATTTCAGAGCTGGATGTACTGACTGAAGTATTTATGAGATCATATTTGCACCTTTTAGTATCCAATTTTACTCCTTAAGGTACAAATTTGCTGCAAAGATACTACTGCATGTTGCACCTGGGTCCTTACAGCAACGAGCATTGTACTCCAAAACACAAAATTCTACAATTTTATTTCTGGGGGTGAAAACAGAGACAGAACCTGAACAATTAATAACTTTTACTAACCAAAATAAACCCCACCGGTATTACCCTTTAAAGAATAGAAAGTGTTGGTCTTCATTATATCTACCTCTTTCTATGTCTGCAGCTAAACACCGACGTGGCGCCGTGCCTGCTTATACCAAAAGTTTTTTATTGTGTGCAACGGCTGTGAAATTAATTTATTTGCTATTTATAGAAACGAGTTATAGGAGGGACAGGTTGGAGGACTCGTGTGTTTGCCATTCATGATTTATATACATAAAAATCTGTAGAATTGTATGCAAGTGAAGCATGGAGCATGTGTGGCACTGATTGCTTTGAATGACGCCCAAATAAAGATGATCACAAATGTAAGCACTGGTAATTGTTTTTTATATAAATATATATAATTAATTAAGAATTTCAGACAAATCTGATCAAGTCGGTTTGTTTGACATTATTCATTAATCTTTCTAAAGTCCCTGTATTTTTTTTGAGAATACATAATGAGAGTTTTTCTCATTCACTGATTCAAAATTCTTATATTTTAAAAGTTTGTCATTTCAAACATAAAAAAATGTAGCTGAGATGAAACATTTCTTAGAGACGAGGGCATAAAAAACACAACATCACAATGCAAAAACATAAATACGTAGAGTGCACTGGTGCATAAAAAAAACTGATTGGAAAAAAAAAGAAAAGATAAACAGATGTGATTGAGCAGAGCAGCCCAGAAAAGCAAGCAGTGAATCAGGACTGATTCTGTGTCTATAGATTTTAATTTATCAATCAAATATCTTTGATCTAGTAACTGTGAAGCATGGAACAAATCCTAAATGAGCAGGCTAATGTGCTAACATGGTGGAGCTATGATACATCCGGAAAACAATGAAGAAACAGACCGAACAGCTGATGGAACGATTCATAAAACAGGAATAAACACTTCACAACCCTCCTTCCAAGTATCCTCCATCAGTCCCACAAACTCCATATTTACTTTGGAAATGGGAAGGCCACATTCTTCTTCTCTAACATCAGCAATATTGCAAAACAAATGCACATGTTGGTACCAAAGATAATGGGTTATTTAACAGCAGCTAAAATAAGTTTTGAAGTATTTGAGTCCTAGTTGGATCTGTTGGATCTTGATGCTTGGCAATACACGCAAACTGGGTTAAACTCTCAGACGCAGTCCTAAAGTGGTTTAAATCCACAGGAGAGGAGCAACTTTGTGGTATCTGAGTGGACAAACATGACATAGTTCCTCGAGGCTCCTTCCTTGGGCCTCTTTTATTTAACATTTGACATGCTTCCATTGGGTCAAATTATACAAAACATTAAATCCCTTATCACAATATGCAGATGACACCTAATTCTCTCTGTAAGTCCACTGAACAAATCACTAATGCCGAAAATTCCTTCAGTTGAACAGACAAAACAGAAATAACTGTCTTGAGTATCGAGACTGTCCAGTGTGTCATTGAATAGAGGTTAAAGTGCTGCTGCTCATCTGCAAATCTCTCTCTGACTACATCTCTGACTGCCTTTAACCATATGAACCATCTCAGTCTCTCCGGTCATCTGGTAGTGAACTCTTCACAGACTTCAAACTAAAAACATGGAGAGGAAGGATTTAGTCACTCTGCACAACAGAGCTTGAACAAACTCCCAGATATAAATATAACTCACCCTGACGTAGACTACCTTTAAAACCTGGATAAAAACTTTAGTGTTCTGCGCTGCCTTTGACTGAAAATAAAACTCATCATTATCCGCCTTGCGCTTATATTTATTTCTATAATTTATCTATTCAATTGCTTTTATAATGTTTTTATACTTTTAATATGTGTTTTAATGTTTTTGCTCTATTCCCTGATTAATGTTTTAAATGCATTATGCAAAGCACTTTGAATGTCCTTTTTTATGGCGTGATATACCAATAACATTCACACCTTTTTCTCACATAAATTGGATATCTTATACTTGGTGACTTTTTGGGAGTTTCAAAAAATTAAGATCTGTAAATAATCTGTAAATAATGCCAAAAATGTTGTTGAAAATGGTGATGTTAAGTGGATGTATTGTCACATTTGAATTCAGCTGTGAAATACGACGGCGTA
Organism: Adelosebastes latens; assembly: GCA_916700685.1. Taxonomy (NCBI): domain Eukaryota; kingdom Metazoa; phylum Chordata; class Actinopteri; order Perciformes; family Sebastidae; genus Adelosebastes; species Adelosebastes latens. The sequence continues at coordinate 14,858 of CAKAKR010037651.1, forward strand.
TTAGGGCCATTGTAGGTAGAAGAAAGTTTCTGAAACTCAGAATTTACAAGATTAAAATCATAAATTTATGAGAAAAAAACTCAGATATTCTCTTACATTAAAATTTCAAATTTACAAGAAAAAAATTTGCAAATTTTCTTGTAAATTTGAGTTTTTTCTTGGAATATTACCTCCTTCCTCCGCCTCCGTAATTATTTTTTCAAGGATCCTAATATGCCGTCGTAATGAAACAAAAAAAAAAAAAAAGAAAGAAAGATGGAGTGAAAAATATTTATGATGTGTCGGTGGAAATGGTTCTGAGTTACTGTGATGTGCTGTGGATAGGGAGTATTTCTTAGTCTGTCTGAGGTTAACCATTATCTGTGTCACTGTACTACCACATATACAGAAGACCAACATGTGGAGGATTGTACTGCGTAATATTAAATGACTAGATATCAAATTTCAGTGACTGCGGTTCCTCCTTTTTAAAAACAAGCTGGTGGGCGGCGCTGACATTAAGCAACTTCTTGTTTCCTCTGGCATTTAAGAGCTGCAGTTGGCCAACTTCCTTAAAGAGCTGCTGTGATGTAATGAGGTAGTTTGAGGCCACGTGGTGGAAAGAAAAACAACAATAAAGCAGAGACAGTTTTAGAAAACATGCACTGTAAAAATGTCCATGCTAATTGAGTCATTTTGACTAGTTTTGTGTCCTAAAAGTCAGATTTTCTACTTAAAATAAGTGGAACATTCTGTCAATGGTGTGAAATAATTTAAACATCGTCCCAAATAAACTAAGCAAAATTAGTTGGTTTTCTGCACCATAGTGAAGATATAAATAATCTCACCCAGGTTTAATTTCTGATTTTAGGATTTACTAAACTTCAAAAAGGTTGATTTATTTTTTAACTAGGGCTGTATTCAAAACCGCATACTATACTAGTAGTACGTAGTGATTTGTAGATTGTGAATATTGACAGTTTTACGATATTAAATGGCAAATCGTTCCAACGTTGTCTGAGTTTAGAAGCTCCACAAACTGCCGTGACAGCTAGCTAGCGCCTGCCGGGGTCGCTACCTCGCCAGCCGGGCAGTGACACTCACAGACCGTTATGAGCTGGCTGGAGCTCTCTAGAGACCGGTCTGTAGACGAGGGGCTTTTATTTCCTTGTTGACGGATGGTTTGTTTAAATATCACAACACAAATGTCCATTGTAAATTAACAGTAACCTGTAGTTAAGTGCCTTTTTGGAGTTGAAAAGCTCCACAATCGCCCACGGGCATAGCCCGCTCGCCAGTCGGCTAGTGACGCTCACAGAGCGGCTACAGAGTAGCAGGAAGAGGCGAGGGAAAGAGCAGCCTCTGACGGGGCAGAGAGATACCTGCTGAGACAACATGACCCTTATTAACATTACTGATATCTGGACGGAGATCAGTCCACTGTTTTGTTCCTGTAACTGAAAAAGCAGTTTGAGTAAATGTTGTTTATCAATGTTTTATATTTCCCGTCTCCCCTCGTTGATGATCCCGTTTGTCTGACTTCATTATGAGCTGTTAGAATAAATAGTTTAAACCTGCAGTATCTTGTAAAGTAAACTAACATAACATAAACAAAAAAATCAAAGTTGTATTTTTCGATAATATTGTAAAAGTGGTACGAGTTAATTTTTTTGTCAAGTGCTTTTAAAGAGCTGGTTTAAAGGTTGAAGCCTGGTCTAGCATACTGCAAAATACATCACTTCAACTGTTTTATACTACTGAGGAACGCTGTATGCAGTATACAGTATACAGTACATACTGCATACTGCGTTCCTCAGTAGTATGTAATAGGTGATTTCGAATACAGCCCAGGACTTGTAATTTAGCGTCCTGCCATCAGTAGGCAGTTGGCTCAAAGGTCAGAGGTTGAAGTCAATGTGAACTTGTGATCTTGTTGTGATGTTTGTTTAAATGTTTTCCTATTTCATTGGAGACCTTAAGTGTTCCATGATGGTGTCAATGGCATTTTAAAATACTACTCAGTATTTGAGCTGCGTGGGTCAGAGATCATTGTCCTCTACTTCTCTATCGTTTCATGTGAAAGTCGTGGGAGTATTTGATCTTTCTACTGTAAGAGATCTTTGACTACTATAAGTGACCTTTGACACTGAGTTCCTCATAATGTCCAGGAGCTGAAGGTCATTTTACACTTTTTCTAGTTGACGGGACAAAATATACACATGCATACAGTAGAGCTGAAAAACAAGCCACAATTCATTTTTAAATCTCATCTTATGCTATTAAGCATATAATTGTAGTTTTGGTTGATATGTTTTCATTTCCATATAAGAAACAATGTAAAAATAATTTCTTGACCTCCTCGCATTAATATCTGGCCCAAAGGTTAAAGACTAAAACTGTGATGATTCTGTTATTTTTTGTGTTTGCTTTCTCTCTCTCTCTCTCTCTCTCTCTCTCTCTCTCTCTCTCTCTCTCTCTCCCCTTCCCCTCTGTCTTGTCCTCCTGGCACGATGAGATTGGCCGGAGAATCGGAGCAGCGGGGGCGGTATTGCATTCGCTTTACCGCACCGTTGTGACGAAAAGAGAGCTGAGCCGGAAGGAAAAGCTCTCGATATACCGGTCAATCTTCGTTCATACTCTCACCTGTGGTCATGAGGGTTGGGTCATGACCGAAAGAACGAGATCGCGGGTACAAGCGGCCGAAATGGGTTTCCTCAGGAGGGTGGCTGGCGTCTCCCTTAGAGATAGGGTGAGAAGCTCAGTCATCCGTGAGGGACTCGGAGTAGAGCCGCTGCTTCTTTGCGTCGAAAGGAGCCAGTTGAGGTGGTTCGGGCATCTAGTACGGATGCCCCCTGGATGCCTCCCTTGGGAGGTGTTCCAGGCACGACCAGCTGGGAGGAGACCACGTGGGACACCCAGGACTAGGTGGAGAGATTATATCTCCACACTGGCCTGGGAACGCCTCGGGATCCCCCAGTCAGAGCTGGTTAATGTGGCCCGGGAAAGGGAAGTTTGGGGTCCCCTGCTGGAGCTGTTGCCCCCGCGACCCGACCCCGGCTAAACGGTTGAAGATGGATGGATGGATATTTTTCTAGTATGTTTGCTCGTGACCTCCTTACTTACCTGTGTTTCTCCTGTGCGCAGATCAGCGCACAGGAGAAGATCAGCTCCTGCTTCTGCGTCTCCAGCGCGTCTTCAGCGCGTCTCCTGCGGCTCCAGCGATATCTCATGTGCTCAGTCACTCGTGTTCCATTCTCTCCTCGCCACGAACCGGCCAGCTCCCTGCCCTCCTACTTGCGTTTTTCTTCTTAGTTGGAAAATAAACTCTGTTTTACTTATACTTATACCTGTGTCAGTATCTGCAATAACAGCTATAATACTTTACAATCAAATAAACACATCTATTGTTCTGTAGACTAGATATTTTGAGAAAGGCCCTCTGTGTTTTCTATCTCCAGAGCTGCAGACCTGAGGAGTGTAATCAGCGGCATGAGGCACACCTGGGCCAGGTGCACAAAAGCCAGAGCAGCATCAGCAATCCTTTGTTGGCAGATCTCCTATCACCACATACTTCTGTGTCGTGGCTTTTGGTTTCTTTTCCTTGTTTTTACATCACAACAGTCATGCAGAACATTTTCACACATCCACTCCCTACAACACTGACTCTACAGATCCCTCCCATCCATTCTTTTGACGTACTTTTTGGATAATAAGTCACTTTATTTGTTAAGTATACCCGTGTGTCTCCCGTTTTTGTCACAGTTTTAGAGCCGTGCTGTGACAGTTTATACCCGACAGTTTGTTAAGTATACCCGTGTGTCTCCCGTTTTTGTCACAGTTTTAGAGCCGTGCTGTGACAGTTGGGATCAGATGCCAAGGGGCGTGACAAAGCGTCACGGGAATGCAGGCTGAGACCAAAGCGGGAATGAGACCGGGATGGTATCACACACTACCCAGCCCAGAAATTATAAACAGTTAAATAGACAAAATACAAGTTAAAAATATAAAATAAAACATTTATAAAAAATAACCAGAATGAGCAAAATATACAAAATAGTAAACAAGACTGTAAACATAGTTACAAGTGAGGTAAAAAGTGAACAATGCAGACAAAGTGACAACAGTATGTGACAGTATATAAATGGCAGTATTTCTGGTATATGAAGGTGAAGGTTAAAGAAAGAAAGACCAAAATGGAGCCACCATTCTGCACCGACGTTCAAAAAATCACTCAGGGAGAAATCCACAAGTTTCTGGAGCCAGAAACAGACAACATGTCAGTCTCTGAGAGTTCATTCAGTCTGTCTGAGGGGTTATAAAAGGCTTTCTTGGAAACAGGAAACCTCAGCCTGCGTTACTGTAAACGTACACAGATCAGGTCGAGGGGATTTGGGTGGACCACAGAATAACTCCTGGAACTCTTGCTGACGCCAAGTCAGTGGTTTCCAACTTGTTTCAAGTAAATCACGTTGTTTGTTGTTTTATTCAAGTGCAGTGACCCTCTTACTGCATTCTTGTTTCGAGAGAAAGATGCTTATATTCTAGTTTTATTGAAAGCAGGTTGAAATATTCTCACTGCACACAGGTAACTTAATCATCAACCAGGTGTCACGGGTCATTTGTACACCGCTTTTCGTATGTCATTTGAACGCCACGCAAATGTCCGTAGTTAGGTACATGCAAGAAAACCACCTAGTTAGGGTAAGGAAAAACGTCATGGTTGGGCTTGAAATAAGTAAGTAAACTAAGTAAAACACGTACGAAAACAACGTAACACAACTACGGAAAACACAAACGTCACTAACGTAACTTACAAGACAAAACACTGGTCAACAACGGTCTCGAACACCAGTCTCCTGGTTAAAAGTCTGGTGTTTGTTGGACTCGACCACCTCGCCACCCGCCCACCATAAGTGGTCTTTCTCACTTTGATTCTACGTCACTAACTCTCACCGTAAAGCATTTATACGTGGATGCGTTTACATTGCAGTCAGTACAGGATACATGGCGTACAAAAGACACACGGAAATCTAGAGAGGCTTTCTTATTGCACACTAAAAACCTTGCACATTATCGTGGCATTTATACTCCTTTTCTTGCGAATGGGCTGAAATTATAAACAGAAATGACTCAATAATATTTAGGATTTATTTTAAATATGAGGTTTGGGATTAAGTTATAATAAGTTATTTATTTATTTATTTATTAATCTTTATCAACTTTTTATTTAATGCATTTACTTTTGCGTTTATCGACTACAGTATATGCTAGCCAGTTAGCCGCACTCCAGTCAGTAAATCACGTTGTTTTATTCAAGTACAGTGACCCTCTTAATTCTTTCTTGTTTTGAGAGAAAGATGCTCATGTTCTAGAAAATTATTGAAGCAAAATTGTTTTCATAGAAAGCAGGTTGAAATATTCACAATTAATGACTCAATAATACGAGGATTTATTTTTAATATGAGGTTTGGGATCGAAGAGAAACTATTTCACTTACAGATAGAGACGTTTTTAGTTGAAAGTAGACGGTTAACTAATAGATTTTCATTGGTGACCCCTTGTTAACTCATTCAAAATCTCCCACGACCCAAATTCTGAAGACCAATGTTTGACTGTAAACCAACCCAAACCCCAGAGAGTGGAGTTTTTTTTTAAGTATTTTGAGGTTAATCCGGGTCTGCGTGGGATGAACGAGGCTGAGTGAAGTGAAAGATGAATTGTCAACATCCTGAAACTTTTGATAAACATGTTTCTGAGTGTCAGAAACTGCTGACAGAAGGAAAAAAACAAACAGATTTTTGTAACACTGAAACTCGTACAGATAAAAATGTTGCGATACATCAACAGTGATGGACAGCAAAGTGGAGGAAGAGCGCAGGTGTTTCAGAGTTTAATTCACCAGGAAGGAGCTGGAGGGGGATTTCTCTGAAAGACCTGATTTACACCCCAGCTTCCTGTACTCCGTCCTGAGAGAAAGGGTCTGTCTGGTTGTACCAGGAACCATTAGCTGAGGGGGAATCACCTCTTCAACCACCAACCTCACAAACACATCATTGCGCAAACAGTCGCCCTACACGAACCCAATGTGGGTAGTAAACCGGCCATAATTCTTCTCTGTGTCTTCATGCCAGTGATGACAACGTTTCCACTAATTGTCGAGCTGCCAGAGTTGGTTTCACAGTGACAGAGCAGTTTTTGCTGTTGACGTGAGTTACGCACGCATTTTTCATTCATCATTCCATTCGGGAAACGTCGAAGTGAAACCGTCCTGACTGGAACGGTGACTGATGTAATCTTATGTCAGGAACTTGGGTGGCAGTTTGAAAAGCTGCTGAGGTAGTATAATAATAAGAACAACATTAAGATGGAATAAAACTAATCTAAAAAAGAAAAGATGTTAAAAGGTAACTTTAGTATTTTTGAACCTGGACCCTATTTCTATGGAGGACAGAACCTGCCAAAAATAAATAAACGAATAAATGAATAAATGAACAAATAAATGAATAAATGAACAAATAAATACATATATACATAAATACATAAATACATAAATAAATGAATAAATGAACTAATAAATGAATAAATAAATGAACAAATAAATGCATAAATGAACAAATAAACAAATAAATGAATAAATGAACAAATAAATAAATAAATAAATGAATAAATGAACAAATAAATGAATAAATGAACAAATAAATAAATAAATAAATAGATAAATAAGTAAATGAATAAATGAACTAATAAATACATAAATGAATAAATAAATGAACAAATAAATGAATAAATTAACAAATAAACAAATAAATGAACAAATAAATAAATGAACAAATGAATCAATCAATCAATAAATGAATAAATGAACAAATAAATAAACAAATGACTTGATAAATAAAAGCGAAAAATAATGTTAAAAATAAATGTAGGCATTAATTAATCAATGAAATGTGACATAAATTGATATTTCTGTTTTAATTTGCTTTTTTATTTATTTATCTTTGTATTACTTCCTATCTATTTACTCTTCTGTTTATTTTTCCCTTTTATTTATTTATTTATTTAGCTATCTTTATTAACTTTTTAACTTATGGATTTATTTTCGCATTTATATATATATATAGCACAAAAAATATGTTGTTGAAAGTCGTGCTGAACGTCACGAAAAAAAAGAATTTGTGTCTATTTACACAAATTAAAAAGATTAAAGTTTGTGACTATTTCACAAACTGCTGTGAGACTCAGTTGGAAAATTGAATCAATAGTTTGTTTTTCCCGTAATCCTGCTGACAGATAAACAAAGAAACAAACAGACTGAACCAGAAACATCACTTCCTTGGTTGTGAGGAAAATATCTAGCTGTCTGGAAATCTACAAACTAGTTTTATATTTGGTGGAAACTTTTTTTGAGACGGATTTAAAGGCTGAAAGCATCAGTGTTAGTTTGGAAAACATTCAAAAAAACTTTCTTCTGTCTCAGTTGTATCCATGACAGTAATAACGTGGGTGTGTAAAGCCTATAATGATAATGATTGCTTAAATTGGACTCGTCATGATGTCGCCGCACATGATGAAAGAAGATTATAGCCTCAGGGCTTCCTAAAATTCCCCACAAGCCGCCTTTTATAAAATCGTGCACTGAGACATGTTTTAATATCCTCAGAGGAAGTTACACACAAACGGGAACGTAGACTGATTTAAAAACATTTGAGATCAAAATAGAGCCGATACTGGAACCTGTCCAAGCTGTGTCTCTCTCACAAAGCATGCTGGGACAAAGAAGGACTAAAAATACTTAAAACATTAAAGCGAGGATTGAAAATATAACTGTCAGAATATATTCATTAATTTAAAGTCTGTCAGGTCTTTGACTGGTTGGTGTTGCAGGATTTCAAACTGATAACTTGTCGTCATAGATTAACTGTTCTACACTTTTTAGGTGGTTCTGATTGTAAATAAAAAAAAGGCAAATAGTATAAGTTATCCCAAATTATCAGTTATATTCATCAGTAGGACCGGATTGAACTTTACGCACAGTCATTGACAAAGCAAACCAGGTTTTCCAATAACACCCTGATCACTACTTTAGTAACACTATAGCCTCATAATGGAAACTTTACTTGAGCAATGTAGATAATAACTGGCTTACTCAAGCTGACATCATTATCCCTGCCCCAATTCTTCTGAACCAGAAGTATTAGTTTTATTTCCCAGACAGTTAAAGGAGCCATTGAATTTGAATAATATGAGTGAGCCGCTGAACCTGCTCTACCTGCACAAATTACACAGTTATCACCAACCACTGTGTCTGTTGCTCCACTAAATTAGCCGTCAGCAGATGCCTTCTGCCCAGACCTGCCGCTGCAGTGATTTGCATAAAAGCATCAACTGAGTATGATATATAATTAGGGGTGTCAAAGTTGACGCGATAATAACATGTTAACGCCACTAATTTCTTTAAAAACTATCTTTAAAACTTTTAAAGCCAGAGTGAAGATACATCATATGAAAGTACAAAAACCTAAAGAATCCATCAGTACCAACCATGTCATACTAGCTTGTTGAGAAAGAGGTTAAATAACGCTCCAATCTTACACTAAATTCTGGCGAGGAAAAACTGTCATGGCCATTTTCAAAGGGGTCTCTTGACCTCTGACCTCCAGATATGTGAATGAAAATGGGTTCTATGGGTACCCACGAGTCTCCCCTTTACAGACATGCCCACTTTATGATAATCACAGTTATTTGAATGCAGTATAAATGCGTTATTGTCTCTTATTCTAAAATGGTGTATCTGAATATTTCTGCATACTGGGGTCCCTAAACAGTCTTAGAATTACATAAGTTGGGTATCACTGTAAAGCTGAGACTCTTGTGGATCCAATGAGCCCAACTGTATTCATGTGTGATGATGTTAATCCCCATAGTAGACATTTCATTGACCTCACTGTATAAAATGACCTGTGGTGACCTCTAGGATAATCACAGCCTCATGAAACTTTACAGCCACAAACTACAGACCTAGAGCATTCAGAGGATGGATGGCTTTCCTAGCTAGATTGAAAATAAGAGTGTTTCTGAGCAGTTTACACAACAGAAGTTTTCGCCATCCAATCGCTGAAAAATGCAATTCTTGCTTCTTATGATTATCACATGCAGTTTTGGGGCAAATCATAGTCAAGTCAGCACACTGACACACTGACAGCTGTTGTTGCCTGTTGGGCTGCAGTTTGCCATGTTATGATTTGAGCATATTGTTTTATGCTAAATGCAGTACCTGTGAGGGTTTCTGGACAATATCTGTCATTGTTTTGAGTTGTTAATTGATTTCCAATAATAAATATAAACATACATTTGCATAAAGCAGCATATTTGTCCACTCCCATGTTGATAAGAGTATTAAATACTTGACAAATCTCCTTTTAAGGTACATTTTGAACAGATTAAAAATGTGCGATTAATCGCGATTAACTATTTGAATCAATTGACAGCCCTTAATATATAATACAACATGATGGAAAAAGACACTATTAAAAGTGTAGAAGTTACGGGTTTACAGTTGACCTGCAGGTATAGGCTACTAGTCAGGGCTGAAAAAAATAATCCACCTCCTCTGTGCTTTTATTTACTATCAGTAAATGTTGTGGTTATCTTACTGACACCAATAAATTCAATTATAACTCTTGCTTGTTCAATACTTTGTTGATATTGCTGAGATTTATAAAAGAATGACGGTGCCATTGTAGGTAAAGACAAAAAATTACGAAGCCAAGAGAGGAGAAAATATTCCATGAAAAAACTCATAATTTCCAAGATTAAAGTTGTAAATTTAGGAGAAAAAAATCTTCTCTGAGATTGAAGTCATAAATTTGCAAAGAAAACCTCTCTGAATACTTGAGGTGCTATAAAAAAAAGATTGCATATCTCTAGTAAAAATACTTGATTTTGTGTCCGTAAGTAGTGGCAGACGTCCTCAACTCAAATATATCAGTCAGTGTCGGAAATTATTTATAATTCTATTTTTTATAACAACCCAAAATTCAAACACTGAAGACATTTCCCTCATAATTTAGAGGTATTTTCTTTTTAATTTATGATTGACATGTTATATGTTTTATACTTCTTGTGAATATAATCTATTAACCTTATTTCCATATATATATATATGGCTGTACAACAATTTTAGCGAAGTGAAGCAATGTGGTTCCTTAACAAAAGTAAAAACAAAATCAGGATTTTTCTGAGAATTTTTTCTCATAAATTTGCCACTTTACTCTCAGAGAATATCCAGCGCCGTAATTTATGTATTTTTCACGTACAATGGCCCTAATACGCTGTCGTAAGATATTGTCTTATCTCGTGCAAGTTAATAAATATATATATATTATATTGGACTTTGGGAGCTCCGGAGAATTAAATCCATTTTATTTTATTACAGATTAACCACCATTTATGATGGTGGTTAATAATTTGTTTGTGACAGTAATGCCAGGATCTTCTTTATTGACTTTCCTGTCTATTACAGACAATTCTGTCTGGATGTGGATCCACCAGAGAGGAACAACTTGTCACACAAGGAAGCTTGACGGTAAAGTTCCAGACTTCCTTAAAAAAACATCAAATAAACTTCAAATCTATGTCAAGAAACTCTTGTGTGTAACTTGTGATGCAGCATTTCATAAACACAGAAGATTGATCATGCTCTGACTCTGCAGTTTTAAAGTTTGGATGAAAGGTCACCAGAGGTCAAATACAAAGAAGTTAAAGTCATTATCCAGGCAAAAGCAACACAGTTGACAGTAAACTGACAAATGCAGAAAGGACAGCTGGCAAAAAAATCACTGACTGTGTAAATGCGTAATTTAAAAGGTTTATAATATCACTGCCCCATCTAGAGCACGATCGATGTGTGTTCTGTTAAATTAATGTGTTGCTTAGACGTACTCTTAAATGGAGGACAGAACATAACAAAATCAAAAATAAATGTATAAGTAAATAAATAAGTCAGTAAATGTAGCAAAAAATATTTTTGTTTTAATTTGCTTCTTTATTTATTTATGTTTGTATTAATTCTTTAATTTCTTTTACTCTTCTGTTTAATTTCAATTTTAAAAAAGTGGTGAAATGCAAAATAAATATAAAATAAATAAAAAATAATACATAAATAAATAAATAAAAAATGACTGCAAAAATCAATAAATAAAATTAGAAATTATACAAATAAATACAAATAAAAAGAAGAGTAAATAAATAAGGAAATAAATACAAAGATAAATAAATAAAGGTTTACGGTCCCATCCGGGCCACCAGCCTTCCTAGTGTGTCTATTCCCTTTTTCCCTGTGTTTCCCTATTCCCTGTCTGGCTGTTTGTGTGTGTGAGCTTTTCCTCCCCTGCAGGCTCTGCTTCTCCCGCGCCTCCGAGGTAATCAACCCACCTGACCAAATCATGCACGGCTGCTTCCAATCAGATCATCTATTCCAGTTCAAATAACCCGGTTCTCCAGTCACTCATCGCCAGATCGTTGACTCAACCCGAGTGGTAGTTTCGCCTCGGCCGCTCAGCATTATTTCTGAGTTTAACTTGTTCATAGCCTTTTGATACTTGCTCGATATCTAATGTTTGTTTCCTGTTTCCAGGATCCTCTCCTGCCTGCCCTGCTCAAGCCCAGCCTCGACATTCCCCTTGCCCATTCACAATTCCTGCTTTTGGCAATAAAGCCTTTTGTTCCACTGCCACTCCGCTGTCTGTGTCTGCATTTGAGTCCAACCTCTTACTGATCGTAACATAAAGAGGCATATTAAAACAAAATTATCAATTTATTTCACATTTTATCAATTAATTAATGGCTACACTTATTTGTTATATTCTATTTTTGCTACATATATTTATTTATTTATTTATTTATTTACCTATTTATTTATTTATTTAGGATTTTGGCAGGTTCCGGCCTCCATAGCATAAACCCTGGACAGGTCATCAGTCTATCACAAGACCTGCTGAAGGAAAACCCTAAGTACACTTACTGTACAGTCATACCTTTTCCCATTTCTCCAATTCCCATAACCATCTGTGGCAGGTTATTTAGTTTCATATTTTCTTTCTACTGAAAAAAACATCACATGAATATAAAGTTGTTTAGCAGCTGACTTGGGAATCCCAGATTTTGTACATGAACATAAAAACAAACAAAGAATTTATCAGGTGGCTAAAAATTACTTCACTGAACCACTGGGCAGTATAATGACAAATATAGATCTAGGCCTACTGTAAGCAGAAAGATTTGTTTAGTAAATCCAGGACATAATGGGCATGATAAGAATCCAAACCATAGTCACGCAACCCAGGAGTCTGAATGGAGCCCACTGTTTGACATCATCAAGTTTAGATTCAGATGAAGCATATTTTAGCAGCAGCATGCAAAACAGAAAACCTGATGTATTATATAAATCCAGATGCATATCAAGACCTTGTAGATATGATTAGATGTCACGTTTTCTTTATTTTTTTCCCTAACAAGCGACTAGATTCACAGCAAATAAGCATATACCACATGCCAATACCAAGTCGGTGGTCCTTTGATTTAAGTTTGATTTTGATTTTTCTGACAAATGGTCACAACAAAACCAATGAAATGCAAACATCGGGAGACGCAGCTCACGTAGGACGTACAGTAGGTATTTCATGTCATCCCGTTCTTAGTTACCTGCAGTTTATAAGCTGAAAACAAAATATATGTTCAGCAACGTCCCTCCAATTGCAAACTTGTTTTCTCTCATTGCAACTTCCTCATGCTGCTCTCTGCTTTTACTTTTTTTATGTAGTACATCTCTAAGACTATTATCTCCTGTTGAGGCCTGCATCTGTGTATGTCACAGCTGCATGACGAACATGCAAACATGAAACAAACTCAGCATTCAGATTAATAATCTGATATTGTTCTGTTGAAGAGCCTGCGCTCGTCAACGCTGCTTCCTGTTAGCAGGAGCTGGCAAGCCCTTATCTCCATGATTAGCAACCCAAATTTATTCCAGTCAAATGGAAAGTGACCTTTACACTGAAGCGTACAGATACAGAAATAAACAGTGAGGCTGGCATTAGCTTTTTACTCCGATACATTAGACATTTGTATTGAATACAAACAATAGATACTGACATTTACAGGCTTATTTTGTTGGTGCAAATCTTTCTAGCTAGCTTGACCTCATGTTGTGATAAAAAAGGCTGTTAATGTGTCATTTTATAGTAGAAATAAATCATACCGTTTATAGCCTGGGCTATTGTTATCACTAGACAAGCATTATATGATCCTTTTACTATCACCTTTACCTGTGTCATATAGCCCAGCATGGTATCTTTATTATGAAACATGCAGCAAAAAAATGATGTGCTAAATATGGATGCATTTGCTTACAGTGCTTTGGCATGCTGCTTTATACACGTTGTCTACATCAAACACTGGAGTCACTGACGTCAAGGGATTACAGAGACGTGTGCCTCCTCTTTGAGACAGTTCAGGCTAAATACTAGTGGAAAAGAAAACATCCAAAATACCCATTTAGGTGTTTATTTTATTACTTCCTCTATTTGCGTCTGTAGATTTCACCTAAATTCCCCAAAAGTTACAACACAGTCTCACGGCAGTTCGTGAAATGGTCATGAAATTTAATCGATTCATGTACATAGACACAAATTTCCCTTTTTTTCCCGTGATGGGAATTTTTAGTGCATTTTCCTAAGAATGTCCAACAACACGTGACGCACGTGTCAATTTTTTGTTTTAGGTTTAGGAAAAGGTCACGGTTTGGGTTTAAATAAAATCAACTTTGACTTGTGGCTTCACACACTGGACATGAACGCCGGTCTCCTGGGTGAAAGTCCTGTGTTTTTAACCCTCCAATCCACTCCAACCTCTTCCCTATGTGGCGTACGCTGCTCTTTATACACCCTAAATCACAATTACGTGGAATTGATTTTGTGCTGACCATCACAAAAGACAAATGTGAAATCTGTGTCTATGTACACGAATCAATACATTAAATTTTGTGACTATTTCACGACGACTGGGCTGAAAGTCAGCATTAGATAATGCCTCATTTGCATATTTATCATCACATTTCAGAAGACTTGTAGTACAAAAGATAATTGTCTTAATGTTAGTAACCAACTGGGGAAGTTCCATGGTGATATCTATTAGTTAAACCTGTAGTGTCTTCAAAATGTGTGGAATTTTACAATATCCTTAAAGGACTTTTAATTACTAAATGATTTTTAGAGCCAGAAATCTTCTTCCCAGTTTCATTCCTATTTATATTCTGAAGGTTTTACAGAGTGGGTTTTGTTCATATATCATTCATAGCCTGATTTATACAACATTTTATTACTGGCGGAAAATGGATTTTATTGGCTGTTGACAGTATTTTCTGATTTATGTAGTGATAAAAAAAAGATATCCAAAATCCCCTCTGTAAAAACCTTTGACTCTAATATGACAACAAAATGAAACAAGAATTTTTAACCTGGTTTTATCCAATGTTCAGATTTCTGTTCTGGAAATGTATCCAAATTAGCACATATTTAATAAGATAATGCCTCATTTGATGATATGACTTGGCGGCTAACGATAGGTTAACAGCAGATATCTGCAATAAATGTGATCTCAATGTTAAAAAAAAAAACCAAAAACGTGACTATGTGAGCTCATTTTCCAACACCACTGACGGATAGCCAACTTCTTTAACTTCATAAGCTAAAAACCATTACAACAAGCGTGTCCCAGCCGTGTGCATCACTTTTTAATTTCCCCTGGAAACCGTTGTTTCTGTTCTGCACTTTTTTGCAGCTTTTTTTATGAATGTGTTGTCAAATTAGTGAAGATGTTGTCTTAATTTGCAGTGTGTTGAGCGCTCCAGGGCCACCGTATATACACATCTGGTCAAAAGATGAGTGTTCGGGACTGACAAAGAACAGACCTCTTACTGTCTGATTCAGAGCCTCATGTGATTGAATGCAGAACAAAGAGCACAGACTGGTTTCACTGTGTCAAGGCAAATATCTGCACAAAGGTTTCTGTAGCAAAGTTTGTGCATTCAAATAACAACAAGAAAGAACGTTGTGTTCAAACAGACGCTCTGTTAATGTATTCCACGTAGCAGCTTTTAGCTGCGGTTGACCTGCTTCAACAGCTGAATGGTACAAACACCGGTCACGTAGGCCTTTTCTTCCTGACCATGTTTACTTTGTTTCATACAAAGATAATTTAATATTTTCATCACTCTGTGGGTTTGGCTTTAGTCACAGAAATGCAGGCTTCTGCTGCAACTGCCGTCTCACGTTGCATCGCTCACCCTGAGAGACAAAAAAGGTTGATTTAGTATACTTTTACTGACATGCGTTCATTCCCAGGGAACCGATGCTCGGGCAGTCGCCCTCGGTGTCTTGACCCCGACGACGAAGGCACCCTTTGGTGTCTGTATGAGATGCACCGGGCTTTCAACTAACTCCAATGTATTTAGCCCATCCACGTCATTATTAGACGCTCAGAGCAACAGACGTAGTATTTAACAGTGACAGTAAGTCCACTAACGGTTGGCGGGTGGGAGTGGAGGTGGATGGGTTAAACAAACACAAGACTTTTACTCAGGGGGCCGGCCCGTTCTCATTCCCAGGGCGTCAAATACAGAGGCTTTCAATGCCGTTGGCGTTCAATAGCGCTGCACAAGGCACCCTTTAGCGCCAGTATGACGGCTTTCCTTTACTGACTGTATATAAGAAGTGGAGGTAGTCACCGTGACGTCACCCATTGGTTTGTGGACTGCTGTTTTGAAGCCTCAAATTCAGCATTTTGGCCGTCGCCATGTTGGGTTTTTTTTGCAACCGGAAGTGACACCAGAGGGTGGAGCTAAGTACAACAGAACGCTGAATAAGACATTTTTAGGTGACCAAAAACGTTGTAATTAACTTTCATGAAGTGAAAACACACTGTGAAAGGGTTAAAGTTCTACGAGGAAAACACGGACAACTCCCAGACCGGACAACGCCGTGGTAGCGACCTGTCAATCACAATGTAGCCCCGCCCTAAAGCATCCCCTGCTTTATGGTCTATTTGACTCTAAATGGGACCATAATCTACTAAATGAACATCATGCTGTATTGAAGAAGACTTGAAACTCATATTTACAATGTTTACTGAGGTGATAAATCAAGTGAGAAGTAGACTCATTTTCTCATAGACTTCTATACAACCAGAGGAGTCGCCCCCTGTTGGCTGTTAGAAAGAATGAAAGTTTAAGGCACTTCAGCATTGACTTCACTTCTTAGACTCAGAGGTTGCCCGCTGACGCATACCCATGCACGAACCTTCTGCGTCAAGATACTATGCAAAACACTGCCCCCCGGGCGCCCAAGTGGCAAAATAAGACGAAATAGGGATGAGATCACGATGTGCACAGATTGAACCACCTTATGTGACTATCACATTAGCACAGCATTGTCGGTCCAGCTTCCTCCTGGCTTGTTTTATCATGAGAAGGTTGCTGCAGCTGCTCTGCAGAACGTGGCTCAGATGAGTGTTAACAGCATAGATTTGATATAAATTACTTCAAAAGAATAAACGGTTTTGTTTTGATCATCACATAATTAAATCCAAATGTTCCAGATTGTATACAGATCACATTACAAAAGAACCATATCTCATTGTCGGATTGTATAAAATACTTTAAGCCATGATTCATGATATCGTCCATGTATCTTTTCTGTGTCATTCTGGGAAGAAACTGTCCCAGGTGACCGCAAGTCGTTATCTTCTCTTGGCGGCTTCTCGCGCTCACTTCCCAGGCAAAGCTTAAATCATCTGGAATGACCTTGACCTTGGAGGAAGTTTTTAAGTGACTGTATGCCCCACTTAAGGCGTTGTGGTGAATGCCATAATGATGATAGTTACCACTGACTGAGCTGGAATGTGCTTCTCGTGACTGGGAAGATGAATAACATACTGCTCACGTCTGACACATCACAATGATCGTCTGACACATCACAATGATTGCATACAGACATATGAAGACTTTCCCTGAAAGTTCTCAAAAGTTCCCACGTCTCAAGGGCTCTGTGAATATGGACATTTAACAGTACAAAACTAAAGTAGCTTTTTTATTTATACTTGAAATAATATACAAAGTAAAGGTGTAACTAATAACACCAACGACGGCTCTGTTCTATATAAGTGTCACAGTGAGACTGACAGTATAAATCAGCGTGTCCAATACCTGAAATCAAAGCAACGAAATGGAATTAAGGCATCCTTATTTGCATTATTTACACCTGTGCTTTTCCTACTGTGACATGTCAAAATGTCTTCCCGTGAAAAAGGCCTATTAGACCTTTATTTATTCAGGATATTTTTTTTCCGTAATGTCACACCAGAAGCAAGTCCAGCTCTTGTTTCTGATGTCATTGGAAAAAAAACATTATGATGTGCTTTGTGCTGTTTTTCAGTAACAGGGGGTGATATTCACCAAAAAAATAAAATAAAAATCTGAATTTCCAAGAATAAAGTTTCAAATTTACGAGTAAAAAACCCCCAAAAAACCAGGAAATTTTCTGAGAATAAAGGTAAATTTATGAGAAAAAACTTGAGGTGCTATAAAAAGCCATTGCATATCTCTAAACTGATAAAGTAAAAATACCTGATTTTGTGACTGTATGTAGTCACAGGTGTCCTCAACTCAAATGTATCAGTCATTGTCAATAATTATTAATTTAACTGTTTTTCAAGCAATCCAAAAATCAAAGACATTTCCCTCACAGTGTAGTGGTATTTTGTTTTTAATTTACAAGGGACACAGGTAACATGTTTTATACTTCCTATGAATATAATCCAATTCATCTTTCCATACATGTTTTTCTTAGTTAACACCTTATTTTGAAAACCAGACGTAGTCATACATCTTTCCACTAAATAAGTATTTCCGGAAGATTCTCAGACTGTAGAAAGTGACTTTATTCAATGCGTGTCAGAGGATAGGCATAAAGTGTGCTTGCTTGCTCAGCCTTTGCATGCAAAATAAAACTGATATTCACATTATCTCAGCACATTAAGCCACAGATAGCTTGTGTGTCACAGCTGTCAGCTGTCAGCCTGTCTCATGATTATCTGCACAGCACTCTTCATTTTCTACACTGAAAACAAACGTAAGAGGAAACTTCCATTAAGTGATGTCATGGAAAAAAATCCGTTTCCTCGTGTAAAAGGAAAATCCGCTGCAGATGTCAGACGTGCATGTTTCAGCACCTTGGACAGATCATCATCTCCAGGATTTAAACTCTTCTGAGTCAAATTTTCCTATAAGTTTTAATCCAGTATGTTTTAAATTTAACAGCTCAAACTTTCCAGTTCCCCTTCTTCTTCAAACTGGAAAAAGATGCCAGTTTTAAGTCACATAAATACATTATTTTTTTTAAAACAGTCATACAGGATCATTCACATTCTCATGTCTCAGGATCAGAGAATCCAGATTTAAAGGATTTATCTAAAACTCTGCATCGCCATCTTCTGGAGAAATCAAGCATTGTATTTGCAAACAGTGAAAAACAGTCTGTATTGCTTCTATGAGCATTTTTTTTAACAAGTACACTGAATATTAACAAAAAAAGAGGGTCAAAACAAATTGAAAAATTGTCTCAGTCCCAGTTTTTTCTATTTGTTTTAATTAAGTCATTAATGTTAAAAGATTCACAAGGGCAAATAATAATAATAACAAATAAAGATAAAATATTCAAATGAAATCCAAATAAAAAACACCAGATTGAATCCAATAAGTTTAATAAACTTAAAACACACAAAAAATCAGGTTACTGGGCTCTGCTGGCTATGGAGGACGGAACCTGCCAAAACAAAAAAATAAATAAATGACTCCATAAATAAATAAATATGTCATTAAATGTAGCAAAAATAATATTAAAAATAAATGTTGCCATTAATTAATTGATAAAATGTGACGTAAATTGATATTTTTGTTTTAGTTTGCTTCTTTATTTATTTATCTTTGTATTAATTCCCTTTTTTCTTTATTCTTCTGATTAATTTATTTATGTATTTATTTTCTATTAATTTATAATTTTCTATATTTATTTTTGCATTTCACCCCTTATTTAAAACTAAAATTAAGCCTTCCACAGATCTACAAAGAGTGCAGCAAAATGTCGCTTTTTATCATGCTTTTCATATAATATACATACAGTGTGCTGGGTCAACATATCCAGTAAATCATGTTTGGTTCAGGACTAGATACAGCAGCTGGTTGACTATGAGTGTTGGTAAATTCACAGCTGGCTATGTGGCTCCATCTAGTGTTTGAATCGGATTTACACAATGAACCTGATTCAACCAGATCAGTGATCAACTCCTTCAAAAGCAAATATATATGGCTACAAATCTGTAGCTCAAAGAGTTTGATTAGGTATCAGTGTGAAATGTAACTTTAGTAGAATGTGTCAGACGCCCCCTAGAAAACCCCCGTTGAGAACAAAGTACATGTATGATTTAATTGAGACAATAATTAAAAAGTAAAACAAAAAGAAAAGTGCAATATTTCCCATTGAAATTTAGTAAAGTAAAAGTATAAAGGTGCATACAACTTGAATACTCAAGTGAAGTACAAGTAACGTTCATTTGTCTGTTTGTTTGGCTGTTTCCCCTTGCTTTTATTGTATTTATTTATTTATTTATTTATCTATTTACTTATTTACTTATTTATTATTCGTATTATTCTGATTATTATTCTGATTCTGATTCTGATTCTGATTATTATTATTATTATTATTTGGCTGTTTCTCCTTGCTTTTATTTATTTATTATTATTATTATTATTATTGTTATTATTATTATTATAATTATTATTATAATTATTATTATTATTATTTATTTTATTTTTTATTTTTTACATATGAGGATTATGCTACGGCATGTTCTTTGTCTTAATCATTGATATTGTATTAAGCAATGATTTTGTATCGTTAAGTACATGTATGGTTTAATTGAGTCAATAAAAAAAAATAAAAAAGTGCAATATTTTTCCTTTTAAATTTAGTAAAGTAAAGTATAAAGGTGCACACAATTTGAACACTCAAGTAAAGTACAAGTAACTTCTACTTCTCTGTTTGTCTGGCTGTTTCTCCTTGCTTTTATTTAATTAATTAATTAATTTATTTATTTATTTATTTATTTTTCTTATTATTCCTATTATTCTTATTATTCTCATTCTTCTTCTTCTCCTTCTTCTTCTTCTTATTATTATTTGGCTGTTCTTCCTTGCTTTTATTTATTTATTTATTTATTTATTTACTTATTTACTTATTTATTATTCTTATTATTCTTATTATTCTTATTATGATTTGGCTGTTTCTCCTTGCTTTTATTTATTTATTTATTATTATTATTATTATTATTATTATTATTATTATTATTATTATTTCTTTCATTTCTTTTTTTTTTTTTTTTACACATGAAGATTATGCTACGGCATGTTCTTTGTTTTAACCATTAATCACAGTGAGCTGAACAAAGTACATGTATGATTTAATTGAGTCAATAATTAAAAAGTAAAACAAAAAAAAAGTGCAATATTTTCCTTTTAAATTTAGTAAAGTAAAAGTATAAAGGTGCACACAATTTGAATACTCAAGTAAAGTACAAGTACCTCAACATTTTTTTATTAAATACAGTGAAATCACAGTGAGCTGCTGTACAGGTAAACGGCCACCAGCTGTCGCGCCTCTACCATCTTTTAATCAGTTTAAACTCTATTCCCACCAGGCCAGCTGTAGAAGGAGAGGAGGGATCACTGGAGAGAGACTGAAGAAATGTGCCTCCCTGATTTGTTGTCAGACTTACACCGACTGGTCTTCGCTTCTGGACCTTTTTATGTCTCAAACTGAAACCAAAGTTTGTCCCCCCCATCCTGTCCTGTCCTCCATCCACACGGTCACGTTACTGTAACGCAGAAGTAACGCAGAAGTAACGTGTGTAACGTGGGAATGGATGCAGACAGGAACAGTTAGTGAGCTGAGGAAGGTGAGCTGAGTGTCGACAGGTGACCAGCTGAAGAACAACAGGACTACACCTTTACCTTTTCTCCTCTTCGGTGTTTTACCTCGGCTGAAGAAATGGAGGAAAAAACGGATATTCCCAACGAACTGTCCGGTAAGTTACCGTTAAGTTACCGTTAAGTTACCGTCGATTTAACGTCAGATAACTGGAGTTGTTGCTCTCAACTAATTTAGTTTAGTACTAAGTTAGTTTTAGTTTATGTATGAAATCACTGAAAACTCCACATAAACTCATCAATAACTCACATTAGGGATGTCATAGTATTATGTTAATACTTTAAAAGCACCATTAAACTATCACAAACTCACTATTAGGAATATAATGCATGATTTAGGAGCTAAAAGAACATTTATTGACTTTTTAAATGCCATAAAGTCATCATATATCACTAATTAAACAAGATGGGAATATTGTAGTAATTCTAATATGATACCACAGAAAAACTACCAAAAAGTACAATAAAATATGTATATTCGTGCATAAACTAGTAGACACACTATGCTGACTATAATGGGAGCATACTGCTGATTTCTTCTTCTTCTTCTTCTTCTTGTTATTATTATATTATTGTTATCAACCTGTGTAAGTATTCATATTTTTTTCTGTATATTTGTTGCTGTGTTTCAGTAAAAAGTGTATTTTCATGCCTTGAGGGCATTTGTTGACTTTTTTAAAGTTTGCACATTGGAGGTTAAAATGTCATAAAGTCATCATATATATCACTAATTAAACATGATGGGAATATTGTAGTAATTCTAATATGATACCACAGAAAAACTACCAAAAAGTACAATAAAATCTGTATATTAGTGCATAAACTAGTAGACACACTATACTGACTATAAAGGGAGCATACTGCTGATTTCTTCTTATTATTATATTATTGTTATCAACCTGTGTAAGTATTCATATTTCTTTCTGTATATTTGTTGCTTGTGTTTCAGTAAAACAAAGTGTATTTTCGTGCCTTGAGGGCTCGGCTGGCTGTACCTGAGAGTTTCTACTTCCTTATCTGAAGTGGGGGAGAGGGAAAGCTTTGGGAGAGAGAGGGGTGTGTCCTGTGAAATTCCTTTGGATTGTGAGATATTATCAACACAGACTGCCTGGATGACTGAGAGTCAGGAAGAGAGAGAGAGAGGAGAAAAACACTGTAAATCACTGCAGTTTACTGGAGAAAGTAGCCTAAACTGTTAAAAGTTAAACATGGAAGCAGAGTGAGCTGGAAATCTGTGCTGTTTTAGAGTAGTTTGACCTACATTGTTCTTTGCAGGGTAATAGTTTTGAACTTGAAGTGGTATTTTAAGGCCAATGTCTTGTTATTTAGTGGACCAAACTGTGCAAATAACAACAGTATTAAGGCTGGGACGATAACACCTATCTCTCGATTCAATACCATCACAATACTTGGGTGCCGATTCTACAAGTATTGCGATTTATTGTTAACTTTTTAACACTAGACCAATGGGAAAAAGTTGACTTCTAGGGACTTTTACTATGGAAAATATCTGAATTAATACAGTAAAATGTTTGATTTTCAGCATGTATGTAGTCAAAGAAGTCAAATATATCAGTCATTGTCAGGAATTATTTATTAAATTTTTTCCAGCAACCCAAAAATCAAAGAATAAAGACATTTCCCCACTAATTAGTGGTAATTTATTTTTAATTTATAAGGGACATGTAATTGTTTATACTTCTAGTGACGATAATCCAATCAATCTTATTTCCATAGATGTATTTTGTATAGACAGTTCCCTTTGTTAAAACCTTATTTTGAAAAACGGACGTAGTCCCACGTGTCTACTTCCTCTAACTTCTCCAAGGTGGTCTCTAGCTCTCCCGTCAGCTCCGTTCTCTTTATACATCCATGGTCAGCTCCATTGGGGCCGTTTGAATGCATTTAACATAAATGTCAGTATATGGGTGCTCTACAGTTGGAGCGTCGGCCCATTTGACCACGGAGACAAGAGCGACGGCCGGCTCGACCACGCGTTGACCGCAATACGATAACGTTTCCTGTCCGTGACAGACTTAGCATGCAGCTTTAGCCGTGATGTCTAGCTCTGCTTTTCCTGTCAATGTGTGAAACTCAAGTGTTTCCATCCTTTACTGGATGTGTAGTGTTTACCACGCTGGATTTAACATGTGAGGGTGCAGGTCGTATCCACGCTGACCCTCCGTCGTTTTCTACTTCATCGTTTCGGCTTGTTGCGGTTTGTTTTGGTTGAAGGATACGGAACGGATATGACGTCCCGTTACTCAGACTACAACAATAAAAGCGGTAACTTCCTTTTACCTCCACATAGTCTCAGATGAAGCAAATATATCGATTCTGGCATTAAAAAATCAATTTCCCTAGTAAGTAATTACAGTAAATGTGTAGTACCTTAAACACTTCCTTAAAGCTAAAATAAAAATGCCAGGACTGCTGCGTTCACATAGACTCTGGACTCTGGACTGTCATTATGAATGAAAAAGCGAAGCCGGTGCTGGGTGGCGAGGCTGACTCACAGCCCCGTGCTCTCTGTTATGGTGTCTGACTGCGGCCCAATCTCACACTGTATGTCAGTGGACTGGCTGATGAATGGGGCTTTTTGTTGCCAGCTCCTGCTGTTGGTTTTAAAAGGACACACTGACCTGACGCTGCTCATTCGCAGCATTTGGAAGCTAAAGGAAGAAGTTATCAAGGCCGGCTTTTATTTATGGACAGAGTGAAATGAAAAGTGGTGGAGGATGGTCAGAAAGGAGTGGAGGGGGAGAAGGGGTGTGCCTTTGAATCTGACCTTTGGTAGAGTGGTGAAATACTAAAAAAAGGGCCAGACCATAGAAATAGAATAGGAGTAGAACGGACATTGAACTGTTTTCCGTGGTCATTTCACTAGTACAAAAGAAAATGGCAATTGCTGTTAGTTGTTATGGAGACAACAAACGTCAGTAGGGCTGTAAAATGTTTGTTGCAGCTCGCCGGGGCGGCTGTAGCTCAGTGGGTAGTGCGGGTTGTCCTCCAACCACAATGTTGGCTGTTCGATCCCCAGCTCCTAAGGCATGTCGAAGTTTCCTTGAGCGAGACACTAAAAAACCCCAAGTACCTCCCCTGGCGCTACAGCAGCCCACTGCTCCTAAAAATACTTAGGATGGGTTAAATGCAGAGGTCAAATTTCATGTATGTACCTGTATGTACTATGACAAATAAAGGTTTCTTCTTCTTCTCTATTACGAATCCTGCTATGGCGAAGGCATGATCCACAGAGGCAGAGTAGGTTGGATTACAGGCATGATCTACAGAAGCAGAGTAGGGTGGATCATGCCTTCACCATAGCAGGATTCATAATTTAGCCGCCGGGAAGAGAGCGGACGCAGCTCTGGAGACGCATGGTTGTCTAGTTCGGTAGTTTGCTTGTCCTTCTCCAGAGTTGGGCTGTCGTGGTGAAGCAATTTCCCCGTGGTGATAATGATTGGCTCAACAGTATTAGTGCATTTTTTTAATTTTATTTTCTTGCAAATTACTCCATTTATCCTGATTTTAGTGCTATATAAATGATAGGACTGGGACGATTCACACATATTGCGATTTTTGTTAATTTTTTTAACACTAGACCATTGCAAAAAGTTGAATCATGATACAGGAACTTTTACGTAAATATTAACATCTTCAGTATTTACGATGGGTAAATAGCCAATTGGGAAGCAAGCTGACTGAAGAAGGAAGGACAACACACTAAGGCCGTCATGGCGGCCGCGGCTAATGCATGAGCTAATGCTAAACATGGAGCATAAAGTAGTAGTAAGATGGAGCTCAGAAATGGAGGACCAACTTGTTGATTAGTGTTTATTTGACGTGTCTCCATGACTTCATCCATCCATCCTTCGTCAATTTTCAGTACAAAGTAAAAACCAACATCGCTAGTTAAAGTCGCGTTTGATCGCAAGAGATTTTGCGAGATTTCCGTTTCTTTTAGTGGGAACTCTTGTTGTTGATGAATGAATCTGTTAGTGTGTGGTGGCTGTTTTGGCCAAATCGTTGCTCTCCACACACTATAGGAACTAAACTGTTAAATTTAACATAACATGTCGTTACATGTGGGCTCTCTCACATTTTACACATCTGTTAAGATCTGAAAAATCTTTTACTGTGGGCCAGTCGACTAAGAACTTTTTTGGTGAAGAACAGCCCTAGAAAATGAGAACAATGATGTAAAAGTTATCATTCCCTCTAATATTGCAAATCACAGGGCTACTGCAGTCAAAATAATCGCAATTAGATATTTTTTAAAAATCATTCAGCCCTAAGTCCAAGTCTAAAATCCATCATCCTGAATTCGTTGACTAACAGTCCAAACATCAAATATATCTAGTTTACATCGATATAAAGGGGAGAAAAGCAACAAATCCTCACAATTGAGAATCGTAAATGAGCAAATGTTTATGCATTTTTGCTCAATTAATGACTTAAACATTTACTAAAGTGATTGTTTCAGCACTACTTTAGAACAGTAGTAGTTGGTGAAAGGATGCAGTCATGAAACCATTTTGGATTTTGAATATTTCCCTCCGTTATAGCAAATGGAAAAGATCACTGCGGGATTGTAATGCTGCTGAAGTGTTGGAGCAGTCAGCCAGACATTTATATTATTAAATATGTCGCAGGTTATTACTGTGAAGCAATTAGCGGGCTGGGAACTACTCCTTGTTTTTATATGAGCTGGTTGGACGGAGGGAGACGTCCATGTGTTTCTGATCAGCCAGCACGCTGCTTCCTGCTCTAATGTTTTCATCCTCCTCATGACCTCATCATGTGTCTGGGCACAGAGAGGATGATGTCATGGAGGGCGGGCGCAGGCTCTCATACTCCTTAATACTCTCTCTTTACCATGTAGTTTTTGTTTCTATATTTGACCCCCTCTGTACCATCTCCTTTATCTCAATGCCCTTGTTTTCTGTCTCTCTCTTTACCTCCTCTCCCTCTCATGCTCTCCTTCTCTCTGTCTGTTACTTAATCTTCACCCTCCCCCCTCTTTTCCATCTGTCACTGGATTTTCCCACCATTGCTCAAGTGGTGAAAAACCAGCTTCACCATAAATCAACCAGACTTTTTTTGCAGAGTAAAGATGGAGCCAAATGAATGCAGGAAGATTCAAATCTATTTGGGCAGAAAAATGTTTGATATTTTTGCTTGAAATGGAAATGGAAGGATCTCCCGCCCAATACAAGAGGTTGTAAAATGCAAGACGCACTATGGACATTAGACTATACTTTCCACACTACATTTAGACTATAATATAGAGGCTATGTCAGACCACTGAGGAACCACAGCCGGCTCCATCGTGGAGGTCCGATGGAGAACATGCTGTGAGCAAATAACACCACTATTCAAATTATTAAAAATGTTCAATATCAAAAGAAGTCACATCTGACACTTGAGGAACAGGAAAACAAAAAGCATCTCTTTACTGACTGATGGTACTTAATTAAAGTGAACGTACGGTAGAAGGTCGTCTACAAAACAGCTCATAAAAATGTGGCGTCTCCTTTTCAGTGACGTACATCTGAAATGTTATGGCTTGTAAAACACAGTGGAAACCTAGAGCCAAGACCTTACGGGCTCTTGCAGTTCAGGTTAGAGGAAGCTCCAGGAGCTTTGAGTCCATCATTGCATGTTGTTTAGTATAAAAGTATAAAAGAAAGAAATCAGGGTAGCATGTATTTCCCAAATGGGAGCCAATGCATTTTTTGGAAATACTCCAAATAATCATGTTTAACAGTAAGTGGGAATGTTGTTAATTGTGTCTTTTAGTGTGGCCTAAACGTCACCAATCAAAAGAAAATTTCTAGTATTTGTCAACCAGGGTCTGATATCTTTGTCTGTTATCGTCATTATTCACCACCATGTTAAAGAAATGTTTGGAAATGAGGAATGCGTCGTTCGGGCAAGGAGCGCAACTGAAATTTAGAAGAAATGATTGATTGTAGACCGACCTACTGTCACCTCCAGAGAGCAACAAGTTGTCAACTAATAATTCCACCGATGAAACTGTGAATACTGCAAAAGTTGGTTGTTTATATAGACTCACATTGATCATAAACATGGGGACAAAAAACACCACATCATCTCCACTTTAATGAACCCCTTGGTTAGCATAAGAGGTGTGGCGACCGGTTCTATTTCTGGTACAGCGAGCCGAGCGCTGCAGGTAGGAACGCTAAACGGCACTGAAATGGGGCTCCAGGCGATCAAATCTCCCATCTGAAGCTCCCGTTCTCATTGTGTAATAATGTTGTAATGTGACCCATTCAGCTGCTGTGGCGAGCGTTAATTGTCAGGTGTCGTGTAACCTTGTTCCCGACCCTCCTGTGTGTTGTAGAGAGTGTGCGGGAGGCGGTGGGCCGGAGGGTGAAGCTGACCCTGAGGCGCAAAGTCCAGCTGGAGGTCAAAGGTGACAAGGTGGAGAACAGAGTGCTGGTAAGTGACAGCTGTTCAGGGTTTTTCTAAATACTGCAAATACTGTGTGAATTTCTGTCTGTACTGTTTAGTTTTCAGTCCCCAAATGCTCCCTGTTCCCGGCGCAACTGTCAACCGGGGCGGCTATCCTCAGTGTGGTGATGTCAGCAAACCAAACTGACCCGTCTTGAAACACGGACCCAGTCTGGTTTACCATGCTTTGTGGGTGTGACTTCTTTGCCGTGTCACACAGCACAAAGTCATAGATCTAGCCTCTTAATTTTGCTCTCAAAGTGCACCAGATAGATGCATTTATCTTTTAAAATGTAGCCTAAAAAATGTTCTTTCTAAATGCATGATGTCTCCAAAGTCAAGGAGTGATCGTGTTAAATAATCATGATCTCAATATTGACCAAATATAATCGTGATTATGATTTTTTGCCATAGTCGAGCAGCCCTAACTGATACCCAGCTTTAGTTATTAGCCAGGAACAATGGCTGTCCAGCTTCTTGATTTATTGCATGAATGAATCATTTTATTGCTCCTCAAAGGGGAAAAAAATCTAAGAGGCTGTATTGGTGTGGGCGTGTTGCTGCAAGTAGTACAGGTGAGGAGATAAAATATGAACCAGGAAGTGAAGGTTTATCAGACTCCAAGACACTACAGAAAAGAATATACTACAAGGTATTCTACCTGGTACCTGTGCTTGCATGTATGTGACCTGGAACCACCTTTGACAACACCTTTTCTCTCATTGAAATTTTGACACGGTGCTGCTGTTGGTCTGAAAATGGCATTAAGCCTCGTGTGTTTTGGGGCCCATAGAGCTTCAGCATCAGTGTTGCTGACTTCCTGCTGGATCCCCGCACACATGAATACCATGAAAATAATATACTATACAGTTCTTTTCATTTTTATTGGGCCAGCTACTGAATTCTGATATGAAAAAGAATCATTTTAGGGTGTTTGTGACTCTCAGACTCTTTATTTTGCCTGTGATTTCTGTTGAGCTAAGCGCTGAGTTTTTGGTCGAGCCGCAGAAAGTCTGCACGTGGTTGTTAAATACTTTGAATGACTGCGGCGACAGTAGCTCAGTCTGAGAGGAGCTGCTGCTGCTGCTGTGAGTCATGATCTGATGGTCAGTGTCTGTCTGTGAATGTCACACTAGTGCTTCCTTGTTTTCCTCTGCAGCTGCAAATCACAATATTTCAGAACCTGTACCTGGTGACTTCTAGGATAATCACAGCCTCATGAAACTTTACAGCCACAAACTAGAGACCTAGAGCATTCAGAGGATGGATAGCTTTCCTAGCTAGATTGACAATAAGGGGGTTTCTGAGCAGTTTACACAACCAAAGTGCTCGCCATCCAATTGCCGAAAAATGCAGAAATCTCCAAATGTCAAAAGTTTTTGATCCCATATCACAGCATGTCTTTTTCTATGGTGTTCCTCAAGGTCTTGGTGTCTTAATGTGGTATTTTGGAGGGATTATTGATCATTTTTATCAATTCTCCAGTGGTAAAAAATGGTTAAATTTAGCACCAAATCTGTGTAACAAATGGTATCAACCCAAAAATTGCTTCAACAACTTATGAGACATAATAGAGCATGGGAATGACCATCATATAGTTATATGACAATGTTCAAAACCCTTATACACTTTAACATTTAATGTTGAATAATTCATTAACTAATTAATTCACATTTCTTTCTGATTTATGACTAGAACAACAGCATCTTAAATTAATCTTCATGTTCCCAGCTTTCAGATGATGTACATCACTTCTATGTGACATCTACTGTTGACCTGCTATCTCCCCCTAAAGACCCCCTGTACCCCCCTAAAAAAGACAAAAACGTTGCAGATATAATTGAGCGTATAATTGTCTATGTATGTCTTCTATGAGTTGCAGAGGCACAACGTTAAGAAAGAGTCGGATGTTGGGATGTGGCAGCTTAGTATCTGGTTTCATGTAGCTGCAGGTACAGGTGAACTCATCTACCCTCAGCTTAACAAAAAAAGACTTATAGATGTTCTGAATTCAACCTGAGATCTTCTTTTTACACTCGACCATCCCGTCAACCAGGAAGTACAATGAAACACATCTTTATTTCATATTTTTCACATTTCTTTTCCTCTGACCACATACCACGGCTCTGCAGAATGAGACTGCAACTCCTGTCAGGACTTGACTGAAGCAACCCACTCACAGCCACAGGGTGTTGGGACACACACACACACACACACACGCACACACTGGGGCGTACACACACCACATTCCTCAGCTGTAGACCAGCCGATTAAAAACTGATGCCATGCTTTCTTAAAATGAGGCAAAACACACTAAATGTTTCATGGTGATGTGTCGGGCAGATTTGTTTCATTTGTTTAAAGAAAAGTAAGAACAGATTGTTTCCTGAACTACGTCACAAGAAACAGAAACCAGTGAATCTATCAGAGGAAGGCAATCTGCCCCTAAGCCAAAAACCAGAGTGAGCTCAGCTAATACCTCTTCAAAGTTTGAAAAACATGACAATATGAGGAGTAAGGATTTAGTTAGTAGAATTTAACGCCTTTTTGCCATCATTTATTAGCCTCAGTCTGATCCATGTGGCAACCACCACACCTAAATGTTAAAGCAAGTGATGAATCACTTTAAGCTGCAGAGGAAGAGAAAAGTCACACATTACAAGAGTCTCAAAATTGCAGGTTTGTAACCATCAGAAATGTTTTGGGTACACACCTAAACCCAAGGAAACTAAAAGAAGGAAGGGTCATTGCACCACTGTGTAGCATGTGAACGCACTTTGGTGCAAAGTGTGAAAACATTCAGTTCGGCCGACATCAAACTGTTAATGATATTTAAAAATATTCAGGACGTAGCGAGCTCTCTCGATAATGTTTCCTATTATTGTCAAGAGGTGGCATTAATTAATTTGATGTGCCTCTATAGATCTTGTTACTTTGATCGTCAATGAAGTTAGCAGTATTTACCCTTTGTTTAGCTAACTTCAGCCTTCAATATCTCTGTGAAGACATTAATCTGATGAAATAATCCTTATGAAGGTGTAAAAGAGACAGACAGGGAACTGCGATGATGGTTAGTGATAGCAAATGTTACAGCCTCTCAAGCTTAATTGTTGTCATTATGTGTGTGCTAGCTAGTAACACAGGCTAATTTAGATGACTAGTACGAATGTAAATCGAAAACACAGGTGTAGCGTTGCTGGTGGCTTCGTGCTTCACCGTTGTCACACACATACTGTCTGTCACCTCGGCATAATGTTTGCAAGTGTCCGACAGACCATGTGTGTGTGGCGGCGGTGAGTGTGGGGTTGTCGTTGTAGCTGTGAACGTAGCAGTGCAGTGTGTGTACAGCTTATTTGTCAGTGAATAAATGCTATGACTCCTCAAGACCCAAGCAACTATAAAGACTAGTGAACACATGCACTGTATTTCACATGGCTAGTAAGGACTTGTGTTGTCAGTAAAGTATTTACTAGTTTCTAGTTTACTTTATTACATTGAATGCTGTTTTATTATCAGCTGATAGTAGATTCAGAGTCAAACCTGCAGCCTCATATGCTGTCTGTACTCCATTTATACAGATTCCCCACGTCCCTGCAGCTATTTAACAAGTGCTACACCGGCAAGATTGCTTTATTTCATCAAGAAATTGTATATTTCTGGTTCCAATATTTTACAAAAAATGGTGATAAGCCGTAAACCTGAACTCTAGGCTTTAAAAAGCACCTTCAGAATCCTACAGTTGTTATCGTTACATCGCCTGAATCTAGAAAGATCTGCAGTGCATCACGGTCCAGATTTCTCACTGTTACCCATCTGTTTTCTATGATGTAGTCTGCCAACAGTACGTGGACTCGTTCACCTGCTTGCTCACACGAATCAACCTGCCGTCACATCTGTAAAACACCTGCACCAGGATGTTTCCAGACTTTATAAACTGGAAGCAGATTGTGCTGCTTTCCCGTCAGTCCAGAGAGGACGTTGCATATTCTGACCTTGAGCTATGTGACCTGGAGTGACCTCTGTCTTCTTTGGAGGGTTTCTGTAAATACCACAGCTGGCTCAGCCTCCTGTCGACTACTGCTCACTTTACCTCCGTCCCTCTCTTTCTTAAACCCTCATTACAGTGAAAATGTGCTGACAAGGACCATTTCACTCGCACCATTTCAAATTTCATAACTCAACACCTCTCACGTACTTGTGATGAAAGTAAGTTACTAATTTGGTCAGTTAGAAACACACCGAGCGAGCGGCCATAATGTGCACTCTCTGTCTGCCAGGACAGAAGTTCAACACATGGTGAAAGATAATATATGGTATTATAACCGTCTCCAGAGGCCACGCTGCCAGCTTCTCTGCACATGAAGCTTTTTTATTTTTGAGACTTTCTGACCTTTCAGTCTCGTGTACAAATGCATAGATGTTTTTATTCATTCATGGATTTACAACACACTGTATCCCTGAGATATATGTTAAAATGAGAACCCAAAAAGATGTCTAATGTGTCTCTGTCTCTGTCCTCAGGCGCTGGCATCACATCGAGCCTATCTGCTGACGGCACGGGTCCCTTCAAAGGTTAGTAAATCTTTTATGTAAATCTTCTCTTCCCTCTCTACATCTGATCTTCATCTTCATTCTTTCCCTCCAGAAAGTTTCTTTCTCCTAATCTATACCTTTCTCTTCTCCTTCCTTATCATTCCCTTCCTTTCTTTTTCTCCTCTTTCTCCTCTTTGGGAATGTTTGTTAATTGATCATGACAGACATGCTGCTGCTTGTTCCTCCAGAGAAGGGTTCAACGTTTATATTTCTTTTTTTCACTTCAGAAATCTACTTGCCAGAAGTACATTTTTACTTACCTCTATACAAATTGTGTTATTTATTAGTGGTTATCAACTATGTTAATTGTCATGATGAATCTAGATTTAAGAAAAATGAATCTAGTGTTTCGCCCACATCCTCTAACGCCGCCCAAGCAAACTCCTTTTTCCTGAATAATTGAAATGCTCACTTGCGCTTCAGCTCATAAACTTTGTCTTTACCCGACGCCATTTTCTCGCAAGTGCGCGATCAGTGCTGTGCATGTGCATCTCTCAACAGAGCTCAACAGAGGTGATAAGGAAGTGAGATGGCTCACTCCTTCCATCTACTACTACCATCATCAGCTCCAGAAAAAACTAGGTGTTACACAGTTGCTAGATTTACTAGTCAGATGTGGCATTTTACTTGCGCCGGGAAAGCGGGCAATCCTTGTTGTTGAGCCCTGCAGTCTAGTTTCTTTTCGTCTTGTTTTTAGTTCTACATTGATGGAGGCCACAACAAGTCCTGGCACTTGACTGACACTTAAAATGCTTTCACAGGGCCAACATTTATTCCATTTTAATCAAACTCTGGTGCGGTTTGTTTATGCAGTTGTGAACGCAGTAATCGTACTCTGGTGCAGACTCCAAGCAAACCAAAACGCAGGCATTTGTTGAGATGGACACAAGGTAAACGACAGGTTAACATGAGTGGGAGAGGACGGACCTGGACTTCTGCAGAAGTCTAATGTTTGCTTCACATCTGGGCTGAAGAGAACATACAGAATATGCTGAATAAAGTCCACAAAAATAGTAAAATTTTAACTTCCTTTCTGTTTTAACTTCTCACAATGTTTTTTACTAATCTCTGCCTTTATTCCTCATATTGCACTTTATGAACCCACATTAGTGCTGTGTCTTTATTAATCCTCTACTTCTTCTTCCTTTTTCTCTATTTGTCTGACTCAATATTGTAGTGTCTCTTTCCCCGTCTCTCTCTCTCTCT
The DNA here is from genome assembly GCA_916700685.1 of Adelosebastes latens. Lineage (NCBI taxonomy): Eukaryota > Metazoa > Chordata > Actinopteri > Perciformes > Sebastidae > Adelosebastes > Adelosebastes latens. Next base: position 48,210 of record CAKAKR010037651.1, read on the forward strand.
CTATGTCTCTATGACTCTCTTACGTCCCACCATGTGGAGACATCTGATAGTTTTACCCACAATGCAGCTGTGAGAACACAGCCTGTGGGAAAGGAAAACAATTAGAGGAAGAAAAGTTCAACCTGGAGGGCGAGCGACAGAGACGGAGAGAAAAACATGCTTGAAATAGTAAAAAAAAGTAAAGATAAAATATTTTCTGTGACTGGCTTCCTAATAGAAACTCATAAAACGTATGCGACAGTAAGACGATAACCCATTTCTCCCAAGTTAAAGAAGAGCAAACTAATTACAAACCGTTTAGACTTCCGCCTGAACTCGTGAACTTCCTAGTTTTAAGCTTCATAAATTGCTTTAGAAATTATGGGTCATCAGAGTCCTGTATTATTAAAAGAGAAGTGAACCTCATGGTTAAACGCAGCTCTAAAATTACTGATGCTGTTTCCTTTTTTCTTAGCCTCTATTTTAATGTCTCTCTGGTAACCCTCCAGGTTTTTGGCTTGTGTGAAGTGTGTGAATCAGGCCAGACAACATATAAATGAGTGGGAAAGTGTGATGCAAAGAGAAACTGGGCTCGGGAGTTTGTTCATACTGAAACTAACGAGATGTTGGACAGTGTTTGGGACAGGGCGTCTGAGAGGCCTCAGATTTAAAACCCACATCCTGCTGAAGTGTCTTTGAGCAAAGCACAGAGTCATGACAGATCGTGACTTGGCAGAAAAGATCTATATGAGTCCAGACACCCAATGCAGTATAAACAGTTTGCTTTTGGAGGACTGGATATCCGCCCCTTTAGTTACAGAGTGAACTGCTTTTCTGAGTAAATTCAAGATAATCAACTAGCATTTTGGACGGATTAATTGAGCGAGAAGAAAGTACATATTTAACAATTTTTTACCACTTCATAATTGATAAGAATTATTAAAATCACTCCAAAATACCACATTAAGACACCAAGACTTTGAGGAACACCGTAGAAAAAGCCATGCTGTGATTTGGGATCAAAAACTTTTGACATTTGGAGATTTCTGCAGGAATTGCATTTTTCCGCGATTGGATGGCGAGCACTTCTGTTGTGTAAACTGCTCAGAAACCCCCTTATTGTCAATCTAGCTAGGAAAGCCATCCTTCCTCTGAATGCTCTAGGTCTCTAGTTTGTGGCTGTAAAGTTTCATGAGGCTGTGATTATCCTAGAGGTCACCACAGGTCATTTTATACAGTGAGGTCAATGAAATGTCTCCTATGGGGACTAACATCATCACTCATGAATACAGTTGGGTTCATTGGATCCACAAGAGTCTCAGCTTTACAGTGATTCCCAATTTATGTAATTCAAGACTGTTTAGGGACCCCAGTATGCAGAAATATTCAAATACACCATTTTAGAAAAGGAGACAATAACACATTTATACTGCATTCAAATAACTGCATGTGATTATCATAAAGTGGGCATGTCTGTAAAGGGGAGACTCGTGGGTACCCATAGAACCCATTTTCATTCACATATCTGGAGGTCAGAGGTCAAAGGAATATAAATATTAATAAAATAACTCTTTATACAAATGAGAAATGATTGATTAACTTTAGATAATTGCTCCCAAGTTGAACTGTTCTAATGGACTACATTTTCTAATATAAGTCTGTGAACTCCATCTGCATGCTTAAAAAAAACGTTGCCAGTCAACACCCTGCAGGCCTCTCTCAGTGCATTTAAAAATGTTGGACGATAACATTGCACGTAATGACTACAGTTCAAAAACAGTCACACATGAAACTTAAATAACCCCTGAATAAAATGTGCCTCTGCCAGCTGACCCCTGATCTGTTGTTCCAGACTGGGCCAGCGGTTTTTCTAACTGTGAGAGAGAGAGAGAGTGAGAGAGTGAAACAGAGGGTGGTTTGTTCCTCAGTGTGTAACGTCCCGGCAGAGAGAGGCAGAAAAAAAAGACAATGGAGGAATTTAACAGCTGGCAAGGAAAGGAGGGGAGGGGGCTCCTCTCTCTCTCTCTCTCTCTCTCTCTCTCTCTCTCGATGCCCCTCGTCCTCTCCCTCTCTCTTTCTGTTTCTGTAGATAAAAGTCCAAATTCATATTCACCCCCTCCTCTCTCTCCTCTTTAGTCTCTCTCTGTTTCTCTTCTTTATCCCGCTCCTACATTATAACTCTTTTAATTCTCACAATCTTTTATTCATTCTTGCTCCATCTTTCACTTTCTTTTTAATAACTCCCCCATTTACCGTCTCTCTCCCCACTCTCTCTCTCTCTCTCTCTTCCTGTCTTTGTTTATCTCCCTTTTTTCCTCCCTTTCACTTGCACTTTTCTTGGCAGCGAGTTAATAAGTTAGTTATTTTTGCTTTCTCTCTCTGGACTCAAAGGAAATGTGTGTGAGCTGCTCCAAACATTTGTTCTGCATGCGGAGTGTTTGTAGTCTGTGTTTTTACATTCCTATTGTCTCAGTGCTTTTTAATTCCTGTCTCCTGGGTTTTTAATCTTGTTGTCCTAATGTCCAGCTTCACGTCTCTGTTTCTGATTCATTCAATAAAAAGGATTCAGCCTGCACTGACTGGCATCACAACTGTGCTCACAACCTTTGTCTGTCGTGGAGGAGCATTGGACAGATTTCATTGTATAATGTAAATCATTCAACTCGGTTAAGGAAGACGTGTTTCCAAATGAAGTTCATTGTGACACAGTGAACTGTCTTGTCTTCAGCTCTCATCTCTACCACAAAACTAAAAACAAGTTGGAGCTTGACGAGAGTCTACTGAGCTAGCTTCTTTAGAGCTTCTTTGAGATATAGCTTTAGAAAGGAGATGAAATGCTTGTTTATTCATTTCAATGCACGCAGGTGTTTTGTCACTTGGTCTGGTATGACCAGTAGCTTATGATGGCTAGTGTTAGCTAATAATGTTGTTGGATAATAGATTTTTTTCAGTTATAGCCACAGCGGCTGCTGTTCACCAAAAGTTACATACTGTAGGTTTCCTTGATACACAACATGGCCAGAAGTGTGTGGACTTCTGAGCACCTCAATTCAAAACCATGATCATTAATCTGCTGCTATAACAGCCTCTTTCGCTCTTCGGTTTTTCCACCAGATGTTGAACCTGCAGAGCTGCAGAGATTTGCTCCCTTTCAGCTTCAAGAGCTTTAGGTCCAACACTGATGTTTGGTGATAAGGTCTGACTCAAGCCTCGGTTATACTCCCAAACGGCGTTGGCGGGTGGGGAGGGTGGGTTCACTTTCAGCTGCATAAAAGTCGTGTTAAGTTGCTGCTGAGGAAAACCCAACATTTCCTAATTTTGCTGCTTCATAATAAAAGATTTTAAACAAAATAACGGGGGAAACGAAATGCGTTTATCACCATTTTACAACGGCTCCTTTGACCACTAGTCACAGCCATGGTTACACACACCCACACATTTGTAGCTCTGTTGTAATGGAGACGTAAATCCCTGCCGTGCTCGGCTGACGAGCCGAGTCATGCATGAAAAAATCCTACAAGACACGGGAAC
>CAKAKR010037652.1:0-16854 GCA_916700685.1 Adelosebastes latens
AACGAAAAGTGTTTATTTATGCAAGTTTAGCATGAATAGGTGTTACCTTTAGCCTTTGTGATATAACACTTTCAAATATAAAAAGCCAATGCCATAATTTGTAACACTGCCTTTATTTGGCAGCAGACTGGAGTGGATCCAATTTGCATAAAAAATCCAACTTCTCTGAGTCATAACTCAAATCTGAACTCACAGACAGGCCACACACATGTTTAGATTCAGCTTGACTTACACTTTGTGAGGGTATCATTATCATATTATATCCATTGCAAATTAATGCCCATAAAAGTGTTTAGTGCCCGAAAAATGGCACTTCTTGTAATTGCAGAACTTGCCTGAGAATAATCATGTTTTTAGGTTTTCCTCAGCATCAAAGTAATCCAGTGTTAGTTGTCTGTACAGCCATGAGTACATTGCAAACAGGAAGTGCTAAAAGCTAATTCGGCATAGTTAACATTCCCAATTTCCTACATTTTACATAGGCTAAAAATGGATCCTTATACTTCCTATTTACATCCCCGAAGGCATTTTGGGAATACAAGAGTAACAAAATCAGTTAATATCAACTTTTTTCATGCTGTACAATCAATATTCATCGAAGGAAAGCCCACGGTCAGAAACATACCATACATGTACTAAAAGACACTCATAAAAAAAAGACACGGCTTGGAGTAAATGTCCCTATACCTGCATTTTGTATGAATACACACACCGGCTAGACACGATTCCCAGCCTGAATGACTCTTTCCTGCGCTGCTTAAAGGTTGAAGGAGTTGCCCTCTAATAAATTTCTCTGCAGTGACCAGAGTCTCCTGTTCATGAATAATAAAAGGGTTGCACTGATCCTATTCTTCCCTCAGACATCCACCTCATCTGACATTTCACACTGCAATATCACTCTCAATAGAGCACGCCGGCAGTCTCAGACCTGCACACTACACAATGGAGTCACCTCCAAGTTAGTTTTCATTATGGTGTCACTTACAGGCTAAGTGACTTTGAATTCATTTACTTTTAAGAAGTGAGTCTGCTTGTCTGGCAGCTTTATAAAGTCATTGATGGAAGAACAGATACATGCACAGAGGAAGTCAGCTGAATCATTTCAAGCATCATCATTTCTCACTAAGTGGATGACGTCTTTATTTACCTCTGCTGCAGAGAGACCAGGGCCTTTATTCAAAACAGGCTCCTATTAAGTATATTTAATTATTTTTCAGTAAAGGGGGCGTGACGAATAAACCACTAGAAAATGCAAAATACTCACCTGCAAATATTATATGTCTAGGGCTTTTATTTTGAAAGGGAAGCAAAGAAGGAGTGGATTTGGTCAGCGCTGCTTTTGTCAAGGTTGAAAGTAGTAACAAAGCTTGTAGTCCAAATTCAAAACATTGGAGCCGTAAGTATTTTAATTCAGCATGTTTCCTTAATCTCTGATGACATATCATGGTCATTTTATGATTTATTACAGTAATATATTACATATTGGTCCTTTAAGACTTGATTTCCCTTTTTCTGATCGGCTCGCATTTTTAATTAGCTGTTTATGCCGTTAGCTGTTGATTCATACTCAAGGCTGCTTCTATGTATACCTTGATAAATTCACAATAATGTAAATTTCCACAGCTTAGCAACAGCATAGTCATATCAAACTATTCACTCCATTTCTCTCAAGCACCTCTTTTTGTGTGCACAACCCAAAGTAAAAAGGTTACCGCTCTTGAACCCTTCGGATTACAGCTATGATCCTGGTCTCTCCTGAAAGATAACTCTGAGGGGTTTCCGATCAAAACAGACCAAAAGACTCATACTGTTTCTCACTAATGTACTGCAGTACTACTTTGCTGTTGTTTGGTCCAAATTAATCTTCTGTCAATTAAAATCAACACTTCCTGCGCAGATGTTCCACATTAAAAGCCTTCCAACAGCTTAAAAGGGGCATTACCGCTTCCTTTCCTGGCACGCTTTTAGTTTGCAGGAAGTGTTGACAACGAACGACAGAACGGCAAATTAGAAGCGACTGAAATTAATAAGTGAAAGCAGCAGATAGGTGACTGTGACATGATGTCACACTGACTGAGGAAATGTTCAACATGTTAAATTCATCATGGGACTCATACAATAGGCAACATATTCAGCTTTGCTGCTCTCCTCTGTGTTCCTTTCTGTTTTATTTTACTGGTTTATCATTTTGGAAAAAGCACTATGTGGGATTTAATGACTTCATAGTAAAATCAGATGTAGTACAAGCACATTTTAAGAGCAGGGTTTTGAATCAAGACACTTACACAAAAAGAAAGACAAGTTCCAACAATGCAGCCAAAGGTGAAATCTTAAAAGGTCTGCCTCCTCATTATAGCTCCATCAATACCCGCAGACGCTGTCATGTGGGTCGGGTTTCCTTATCCGACCATATCCTCAGAGTGAGGTTGAATATACAGTGTATATAAATACTGTATGAGGCTATAAAGCACCTCGTCTAAGTGGGTCATAAATTACCTGTGCACATTAATTCTCAGAGCCATATCAGCTGAGTTATGGCCTCTAGATCAAAACAGGAGAAAGGACAACACCCTGAAACCCTTGCAGCTAAAACATGATGGATGCCACAGCGATGCGGGTGGTAAAGGAGTTTTATAGAGTAATGTTGTGTAGCAAAACAGCTACCTGGTGAAGATTATATTGTCACAATGAGGCATAGTTGAAATAGATACGTAGGTGTGCGATGCAACTAAAGCTTGATTGCATTTCTTCATTAAGGATGAAACTAATTACTCTTTCCACGATTGATATAATTATCAATTAGAGCTGGTCATTAATTTAATGTGTTCATTATCTACGTGGTATTGTGGGAAAAAAAGATCATATAACATTTCTCGTTTTAACACAAATGTGATTAAAAACTGAGAAAAGCAGTAACTGAATATAAATAATATAAATTAAACATATTAAACAACAGTGTGATATGAATTTCAATAAAGATGTCAAGCCCTACTGCTGATTATTTTAACGACTAGTACTACTACTGTGGACATTTTGTATTATTTATACAGATATTTATGGTCTCTCCAGAGGAATATCCTACTGACTAGTCTTCAAACTCCACCATCAGGTCAAATTCCCTTATCTTGTGTAATATTTCACACAAGATATGATACAGACCTTCATTGTCCCCAGATATGACCTGCCTTTGCCATCACTTTGGTGATCCCTTGACATTTCCTCTGGCACCACCATGACATTGGTGTGCGGTTTTGACAGAAAAATACTCAACAATTGGTTGATGGATTGCTATGAAATTTGGCGAGTGGGAAACTTCCGTTTGTGAAAAGTGAAGCCAATGCTGAAGTGCCTTAAAAGTGCATTATTTCTAATAGCCAGCAGGGAGTGACTCCTCTGGTTGCAAAAAGAAGTCTGATTGTATAGAAGTCTATTAGAAAATGAGCCTACTTGTCACTTGGTTTATTACCTCAGTTAACATTGTAAACATGAGTTTATGGTCTCAATCGCTAGTTTCAAGTCTTCTTCAACACAGCATGATGTTCATTTAGTAAATTATGGTCCCATTTAGAGTCAAATAGACCATAAAGCAGGGGATGCTTTAGGGCGTGGTTACCTTGTGATTGACAGGTCGCTACCAGGGTGTTGTCCGGTCTGGGAGTTGTTTGTGTTTTCGTCTTAGAATTTTAACCCTTTCACAGTGTGTTTTCAGTTCATGGAAGTTAATTATAACTTTTTCGGTCGCTTAAAAATGTCATATCAGCGTTCGGTTGTACTTGGCTCCACCCTGTCGTGTCACCTCTGGTTGCAAAAAACCAAGATGACCAAAATGCCAAACTTGAGGCTTCAAAACCGTAGTCCACAAACCAATGGGTGAGGTCACAGTGACTGCGTCTTTTGGCCCAGACATGTATGTGCCCCTCAGGATGATTTAATCTCGTTGGTGAATCCTCTGACTTCGCATCTAGCTCCACTACCAGGTGAAAAATCCATTAAGTCCAATACGTTAGTTTATGACCAAATACCTGCAAAACTAATGACATCCTCATCAGCTTCTGCTACACTTTGTGTTTTGTGCTACTTAGCAGACATTAGCATGCTAAAATGCTAAGCTAAAAACATGGTAAACATTAAGAATGGTCACAAGCACATGCCAAGATATCCAGACAGATATCAAAAGACCTCACATGATCCGCAAATGTGTAACATATGTGGAGTGCTCCCTTAAATGATTAATCAATTTTCCAATTAAACAGCAGTTAATTTCCTGCTGATTGACTAGTCAATGAATTGACTAAATGTTGCACCAGTGCTATTTATTCAACTTGGTTTTATGAGGAACCGATGATATAAATTTACATTCGCGCCACCATTAGCTCGCTCTCCTGCTCCGAGAAAAAAGGACGAAACCAAAGTCACACTGAAACACCATTTGCGACGGATTCCTTACAATCAGACGCACAATAGCTTCCTGTCAGCTCCACGGCTCCAACAAAAGACGGAGAGAGTTATGAAGAACGAGGGCTGGAGAGGAAAGAGGAGGGCGTGGGGAGGCATTGATAAATGAGGAAAAATGTATTGTTCCTGTTTCATGAGCTGATGAAAAAAGACAAGACAAGGTACAAGGCAGACTACTCGGCACTCCGCTACAGTCAAATTACAGAAAGCAGCCATGCATAAAATGCACACATCTGGGGGGGGAAATGGTGAAAAAACAAGGTGGAATTGCAAATCAGTATATCTTGGTTCATCTATTGCATACAATGTTGATCTGGGGGAATGTTTGTCTCTGCTCTGATTAAAATTGGCTCCAAAACTACAGTATTTCTAGACCCACAGTACATCTCAAAGTATTTTATTTCTTATTTTTAGCTCAGAGGTAAGGGGCGGTTTAGCAGACTGGTAATCTTTCCTGAGAACCAAAATATTCTGACCCCGAGTCATGCTATGATTTCAAATGTGTCTTACACTCACAGTTCTATTAAAAGCTGTCACTGAAGGTGAGCTGGCCAGTCTCCTGTGAGAGATGGAGAGTGGTAGGGTGGGTCCGAGCACCGATGCTACATTTAACTGAGCTACATGTCGGTTGACTGCATTTACTCTGGTTTCCCCTGCCAAGACTTTGTAGTCATATAGCTTACACTCTCCATCGATACTGAACTCTGAGACATTGTACATCACTCAGCAAGTTTGGACTGGACTTGAACTCTGGAGTGTTTTTTACTGCTGTACTTCAGTTCATCAGGGTAGGTCGGAACAAAGCCAGCTGTAGTTATTGCACACAATAACTGCACTAAGACAAACCCAAGTTCTGCTCTCATTTCTCTTCCACAGTAGCTGTGGTTTCCTTGGGCTGAGAGCATCCTCAAAAACCAAACAAAAAGTAGCTCAAATAGGAGTCTAACAGAGCAAAACACACAAAAGACAAACAGAGATTATACAAATTCATCAGAGCCTCCAAAAAAAAACAAAATACTGTGGCCTGAATGACGAGCTACCAAATGTGTTCATCACATGAGCTACTGAGGAGTTCAAGTAGGTTTTGTTAAGAAGACCTTGTTAAATTCTTACAGGACAATGAGGAAAATCCAAACAAGTATCCAGCTCTTGATCGACACAGATTGGCTGTTCTGAGGACTGAACTTGTGACCTTTCTGTTATGGGATAGTAAATCTAATCGCACATTCACTCTGCACAGATACAGTATCAGCCAAGACAATATTTATAACACTAAATAAAAAATTACTCCAGCAGAAGCCGTTGCTCCACTGCTGTGGGTACAGTAGGTATACAAGCAATGTCAAACACTGTAGGCTACTGTCTCTCTATTTCATCACTTTCAAATGTATTAAAAGCTGGAAAACTAGAATGTACTGTGAGTTTTGTGTAGCAGGGTTTCCCCTACTATTTTAAGGCTTAGGTGCAGCATCCAAGACGTTTTGGGCACCACCTAAGCCGAATGAATGTAAAATCAATTTTCACAGATCTAAGAGCTGTAGCTGGTCCCCAGTGGACTTCTTTAGCAAGTTTAGTCTTTAAGCTTTTGGGGTGTTGCTGATGTATTATCTGCTTTAGCTTTTTCAAATTTTTGCACTCAGATATGGTAAGAATAATAGTCCAAAATGATTGACGAAATTGAAAAATGTAAAATTTCAAACACCCCAAAATATGTGCACCTAAGTCTTCCTCAAACTTAGTGAAAACGCTGCGTAGGCTGTAACACTGTCAATTGTGATAGTTTTGCCCCGCCCCATGTTGACTCCATGGCTACGGGCTGTTTTTCATCTAACATGCTGACGTGACAATGCTACAGAAATGATGGTAAAAGACTGAGAAATCGGATGTATTGCACAGAACGAACATTTCTGGTTCATCTTCTTCAGGGAGCCATAAGAGAACAACTGCACAAAGACTGCTTCAGACACTAACTTCAATAAATGAGGAACAGAAAACTTGGATGACCCTGGAATGACTTGCATGCTGCCTTAGCAACTTTGAATATAACCGATGGTAGAAGCAGATTGTCTGTAGGATATATAAGCGAGATTGCGTTTGACTGGTGGGAAGAGGAGAACAACAATCGCTCTAAGGGATGAAGTGCAGAAAACTCGACTGACCCGGAAACGGCTCGTATTCTACCTCACTGACTTTATAAACTGCCAAGGGAGACAAAGAGACGCGCTGGATCAGCATGATGCCAGAGTTTGAATTCAAACAGTCATATCAGAAACGTCACAATAACAAACACCTTGTGAGATGATCTGACAAGAGAAGAAAGGCCTCTGGTTCTGGTTGAGGATGGCAATGGGAAGTTAATGTGTCGTGATGAGGAAAGGATGCTGTGGTGGACTGACTGAGAAGGGTGGAGAAGTTGTAGCTTCCATTAAAGAACAGAAGACAATGGATGGAGTGTGAGCATCTAAGGCAATTTAAAGTCTTTGCTGTTTTTCTCTGAGACTTATCATCGACTGTCCACTCTGATAGTGGGAAAAGCCGAGTGATGGATTTGGCTTGTGTTGTCAAAAATTAGCTATAACATGTGTTGTCAAGTGGAAATATGTGGTTTGAAGAATGTCCGGTACTTATATGGAAGACATTTTTAGAAATGAAAAAGAAAAAAACGACTTTTACTCTCCTACTAAACATAGTAAAATAGTTGTATGTCTAAAATTAAAACAGATCTAAAGAGACAAATATTTTTCTTTCCTAAGGACAACTGAATGCTTAAAACAATATATTGTAAAAGGAAATTCATCCCTCTCTTCTTTTTTTGGGTAAAATTCCCCTCCAAACATTATACCTTGAGAAATAAAGCAAAATGTTTCAAGGCAATAATATAAACTAAGTAATAACACTAAAACCCTTCTGGGGTCTGAGCCTCTTGTTCTCCTGCTATCGGGGCCTCTTCTCTCTTAATATATAAACACATGTATCAATTCCATCAACGTCTTTACGGAGCTCAATACACTACAGATAACTATCTTGAAACATTATTTACTCTCTGAAGGTCGTTTCCATGTTGCAGGACTCATAGATCTCTCCAGTCAGGTTTGTAAATCAGCAAATGCCATTTTGCAACTGTCATTGGCCCAGTGCTTTGCGCACGGTTCACCACCTAATAACTAAGCTTGTGATTGAGAGAGGAGAGAGTAAACATGTCTGCAGGCAATCACATTCACAAAAACAGTAACGAGTTGTTCGTATTGTCGGCATTAGATAAATAAGAGCATAAAACATTGAATTATCACTTTTATTATTTTTCAAAAGTGTAAATCACAGTGTTTCCCTGATGGATTACCTAGCCCCTTTTATAAGATTATAAGAGCAAGTGATGGCTCATTGTAACGGCTGAACTGTGCTCTGCAGGACAGTTTTTAAAGTAAGTCGCTACATACATCCGTTACAGAGATTCTATTCAAAGTATGAATTACGATTGTAGACGTGACCCCAGAGGGTTAAGGTCTACAACATACTGAAACGCAGACAAAAATTCTACACAATTCATCACTCTGCAACATAAAATGTGCACTTCACCAGTCTTGGGTTTCCCCAAGTAGCCAACTAGCCTTTTGTTGAAGCTTAAAGCAAGAAACCAAATATGTACTCTTACTTGCGAGCAAGACACAAAAACATATTGATTGTTGTCTGAATAACAGAGTCCACCATTTGTGGATACAGGTTTTATTTTCAGAAAAATGTTTTTTCCAGCCCTTGAAAAGGGATTTATTTGGTTTTGGTGAAAGCTTCCTTAACACATACAAACAAAAATGTTGTAGGCCAGGAATTCTCAGCACAACATCAGAAATGATTCAGGTGGTGAGGGTATATGGGTCCTTTTATTGAATTAAAAACACCCTCTTCACATTTGGAAAATGCAGAAATGTTAACTGTGAACAAGCTAAGCTAAGGAGCGAAGCTAAGGGATGAGGCGGAGAGCAGAGCCGGTTGTCCGTGCAGACTTGTCCTGATTGACACTCAACAGAGTGGAGCCAAGTGGGGTGGAGCGCTGCATAGCGCAGATCAAACAGTGGAGAGTAAAGGTCGACAGTATGAGATGGGGAGAGTTTAGTCGGCGCACACATGATGAGTGATGGAGATTAAAGTGAAGGGAAAGCTCCCGGGTGTTGGAAGGCGGCAAGATTGATGTCGGCTGGACGAAAAGAAAACAAAGCTACAGAGACGACGGGGATCAAGACACACTCCTGATTTAACGCCAGGTTCCATTCCGAGGAGCCACCCGGTCCAGTCGCCTGAACCGCATGCATCTGTATTCAGGGCTCGACTCTGAGCAGAAAGAGTCCGTCTTTACCCTTTTAAAGCCACCGTCCTGGGGGAATGCAATATTGACTGGCTCGAGCGGGTGCTCCAAACACCCTCTGTAGCATTTGGTCCTACCTTCCACACAGCATCGAGTTTCATTAGGTTCTCACCTCTCCAGGGATAACCTTTAAAGGATTGAACAAACTTTGAGGCTGGCTTCCCTCCGAGGCGAGCCTGATCTGAAGGATACTTTTCAAAGGGACCAGAAGTTGGTCTTTTCTACAGACTCATTAGGCTGTTTTGCTGGGAGCAATAAGGACAAGTCTTTATCAGCGAGATGAGACAACAGTAAAGCTTTTGTTAACGGCATTTTAAAGATATGTAAGGCACGTGTTTTCTCTTAAACACCAGTAACCTAATAGCTTCCCCTCCCAAATGGGGTAAAAGATGAAGATATAAACCAAGGGCAAACATGTCTCTCTTTAATCTTATTCAAAGTTCCATTATGCATAGTTATTTAATTCTACATATGTGCTCCTCCTATTGTTCCCAAAGCTTGGAGCGGAGTTGTGACTCAACAATCGATCTCACAAAGCAGCTCAGCAGTGATGCACTTTATATTCTCTAACAGGCTACATGTTCTTCACACTGCATACAAAGCATCTTAAGCATTTCCACTTGCTGCTTCACACACACACACACACAGATGCACACACACACACTGGCAAAAGCTAATTTCCATCCCTAAAAATCGGACTCACCCTCCACAGTCTCTTGGCCGACTCCACCCTGGAGGGTTTCCTATGACGGCCCAGGACGGTCCCCATCCCATGGTCGAACATCATCATGAAGCAGCCCGATGGTGACAAGTTACCTACTCGCTGTCTACTTGCCACTCACTGTCCTGACGGCTGCTCTGCCAACAAGCCACTGTCGGCTCCGACTGCCCACCAGTCTTTCCCACTTAAGAAGCAGCTGCCACACCCAGAGCCATTAACACTGTGGATTTCCCAGCAACTGCATGCAAACAAAAACAACCGCCAGCCCCTCTGTCTCCTAACCCTGCTGCATGGCCCGCACATTAACGGGCCCTAATGGAGGCCGGAAAGAGTCGCGGCCAAGATTAGCTTTCACTTTCTGCTCGGAGGCAACCTACGCCGGGAGAGTCCTCGTAAACAGCAACTTCACTTATTCAAATTGCAATGATGCTTCCCCTTATCAGCGTCACAACACCATTAGAGGGCTAATGAGCGAGAGGAGCTCAGAGACAGAGGGGTGACGGAGGGTGGTACACATGTAACTCAACACCTCCATATGAGGGAACAATCAGTGCTAAACTGTTTATTCAGCCATTACAGCCACAGCGTGGTGGGGTGTACCAACAGGTAAATGGCTGATTTGAGATCATGAGCCTGCAGTTGGGAGTGTTGGTGTGTGTGCCAGCACTGAAAACCTTTCAGCCAAGAGAGAGAAACAGTCCTGCAGTTTATGTGTTTTTTTTTGTTTTGTTTTTCCTATTAAGGGATGTCAAAATGCCAGAAATTTAGTAGTTGATACCAACACCAGTGAAATTATTGATACAAATTTGATATCACAGTAAAAAACAAACAAAAGTAAAACAATAAATCCCATATACTTTAACATCCACTCCTTTATTACCGTTTGCATACTGTTTTTTGTTAGGAAGTTAAACAGGTCATGATTCCCTCTCTGTTATCTATTTTCACAGCATATATTACAAATATATGCTGTGAAAACCTCTCCTTTAAACCGTGGCTGTCCTCGACTGAAGATCGTCTTAGTCGACTAACACTCATCCGATTTTATTGACTAATAGATTAGTTGATTTAATTGACAGACCTGTAAAACTTTCTCCACAAAGAATTACACAAAAGCACCACTTTAAATCTTGTGTTTACCAGAGATGTGCTCATGAGTCTGTTGGAAATAAGTTGTTCGGCATAAAGAAAGCATAAAAAATGACTAATTGACTAAAGAAATCTTAGTCAACTGAGACCAAATCGACCGATTAGTCAAGTAATCGACTAAGAGGGGGCAGCCCTACTTCAAACAGTATTTATTCAAGTTTCTTGCCAAAAACTAGATTTTACAAGATTACATCTGAACATATCATGATAATGTTCGAATTTTCCTTTGGTTCATTTTTACTGAATAGAGACTGAACGTATCATAATATAAATCAATGGCACCTCCCGTTAACTTTAGCTGTTAGTTCCATGCAGGACTGTGCTGCCTACCGGCTGCTACCAGCTAATGTTAACTAGCTCTTAATGCTTCCCAAACACATTTTCCATCGTCCCCGGGATGGCGGTATGCCATTAGTCTCGAGCCTTAATCCCCGGTAAAACGTGTGCACCGACTTGGTACCAAAGTATCGTTCTCGTGACATCCCTGTTCCTATTAGCTTCAATAACTGTAGCTTATCTTCCTAGCGTGTAAACAGAACATGAACATATACAGCATCATAGGCAACTTAACCAAATGAGGCCTAATTCAAAGACACGTTGAAGATAAATGAGCCATTTCAGAGAAAATCAAAGTAACAAGTACATATACGATTGCACTCATCAACTCTGTTTACACACAAAGTTTCATCGTAAACTGCCACATGAAAACGATCATCAAACATCATCACCCAAAGTAGACCTCAAGAAATTCATAAAATCATCATAAAAGCAATAACTTTGCTATCAAATCTTGTTGTTATTCTGTCCAGATGCAGCAGAACATGATTAATCTCAGCAGGAGCCTCATAATAACAATCTCAGCCTTGTCAGGAACTGATCTCTCACAATGGCAGAGCCAATAAAATATGACAAATCTGCTTTTGATGTCCATCGCAATCATCATTAAATTGCCCACATGTGTAAGAGATGAGACTCTTCACAGTTTCTAAGAGCTCAGAAGGTACTTTTTTTTCATGTGCTGCACACCTGTGTCAAGTGAGAGTTTCTGTGCAAATTCGTGGGTGGGTACACAATTGCGGTATTTGCCCACTTGGGGACTACTTGATCGTAGTTAATAATGAAACCCCACGCATTCACTCCAAGCAGTGATTTGCATCGGCTGCCCACACATGCACAAACGTTTAAAACAATATTGGTTATCATTAAAGCTGCCAATTTTAGAGAGCGTGGATATCATTAATCTACTGCGACCCTGTTGAGGTGTAAACACTGTGCAGATTTGAAATATGTTATCAGACTTCTGGCCCAGAGGCTGCTTGTGACAACAATAAAACATATTTGAATCAGTTTGCAATAATTACAGAAACCCTTCTATCAACAGTAAACACACATTCATGCATTTCCCGTCTCTAAAGCAAAGACAGTCACAGTCATAGACGTATAAAAGGTTATGCCTGCAACAAAGTCTCTTGTAACTCTGCCACTAAACAAATTACGGTGCGTAAAATGTGCTCTTCATAGACTAACGGTGCTCATTTTGGGAAAACAATAAATGTAAAGCAGAACGTTTCGAAATACGTGACAGAATGTCAACCTGCTTCCAAAGCACAAGCCGGTAGACCTAATTCATAAAAAGCCGTGTGCTAAATTGACTCAGTGAGGATTACAACCTTGAATCTAAAGCTTCACAAACCTCTGTTTACCAACCAGCTATAGGATTAGTGTGTACACTGTACAGCAGCTAAATTCCACAATGCCAAATGAGCGGGAAGGTTGTTTTGGAGGGAAAAATGGTTTATATTAAAAGCTTTATTTTGTGCATATGGTTAAAAAAGCTGGCTGTTTTTGTCTTACGTGACAGAGATAATAATAACCAGATTGCTAAACAGAAGTCACTGTGGCCCAAAGTGGTAATTACAGCAGCCTGGGTAACTTTTGGAGTCTGATAGAATATATTTATGTATAAAACTGACAGACAGACAGAACTGACAGAAGCTGAACTGCCTCAGCAGTAGTGTAGTCACTACTAGATAGTGGAATTTCTAACATTGATACAATAGCTGGAAAAAATATTGATATTCTATACCATTTTCCATAACAAAGGGAAGAATTGACGCAACATTGAGGTCATGGAATTTAGATCTTTATTAAACAAGGCCAGTGTTTCCCACAGGATTTTGCTCTTGTAAACAATTTTGTGTTCTTGTAAACAATTAAATCATAAACACATTGGTCGTATAGATATGAATGGTGATGACACGGCAAAAGTGTCACACTCACAAAGCGTGGTAAATGAGACGGGTCGGGTGGGTCGCCGACATCGCCGCAGACCCCTGACACACTGAAGACAGGCCACCACAGTTAAAAGTCGCGCCGGGAGCAGGGAGAGAGGGCGCAGTGGGCACAGATGGCGTGAGAGGCGAAGGCCATAACATGACAACCTGCAAGTTATTGCAGCCTGAGTGAATGAGACAAGAAGACGACACTTAGAGTGAGAGAGAGGAGGCAGGTTTGTGTGGGCAACGCAGCTGTATGTGTCAACTCGCTGTCGGAGAGAAGGCAGAGCTGGTACAAGTGTATTGATAGCACGGAAAATGAGAACCGTTTCAAATGTTCAGAATCAATATGTATTGAATAATCAATATTTTTGAGAACACTGCTCAACAGTGCAGTATATATCTAAAGTTTCCAATTAGCTAATAAGCTACCATTAGACACCATAAGCTAGTGGTCATACCAGACCAAGTATGTTAGTAGCAGCACAAGGCCTGGATGTAATGAATGGCGAAATGCTGTGTTTCACTTATGAATCTAAGTTGCAAGAGATTTTTTTTTTTCTTTCAAGGTTTTTTTGTTTTGTTGTTTTTTTTTCATTGTCTGGATTTAAGCTTCTTTGGATTTACTGCATGTAAACCTGTCTGAGCACTTGGCTCCTACATTTCTAAAACGGTTGTTTTGGAGCATATAGCATCTAACGCCGCTAGCATAGTTGTACTAGAGAAAGAGACAAAATAAGAAGTAACTAAAAATCACAAAACAAAAGCTATCATGATTACAGCGAGTGAAAGGTGAGGTACAAATTGCATCATAGAGTGTATAGGTGTTGGTTACTTGTTGTTGTGTATTTTACTTTACATATAATGTGGCATAGTAATTTATCCCCTCTACAGTACCTCGGCTGAAAAGAACACAGAGTGCAGAGGGAAGACCCCAGGATATTTACCACACACCAAACCCCAACAGAAGCCCTCTGTCTATTTTCTCTACTTTGACATACAGGACGGTACAGTATTTCGCAGTAGTGTGTATAATGCAGGTTGTGTCCAACCACTGTTGCAGCCCCATCCAAGGCCTTCACCGGTCAGTGCAAGGCTGACAAACAGTGACAGATAAAACCGTGCAGGCTGCATTCTGCAGCTGCTACACGGCTGACAGCCCCTGAAATGGATTACTAATGGATCAGATGGAGCAAAAAAGACAAACTACCGCAGGAGGTGGTGAACGCTGGGGAAGGCTGCTACCTGTCTGTTTGACTATAGAGAGAGAGGGGGGAGAAATAAAGATAGGGGCTTAGTGAGAGAGAGGAAAGAGGACATAGTGAGTGGTAGGGAGGGGCAGGAATAAAAGAAGAGTGCCACAGCGAGGGGAAGAGGGAGGGAAATGAATAGGAAACCCTGAGAAAGTGACACTTTTGAAAGACTCAGAGGCACTTTGGGGGGAGGGTGCAGTGAATGCTCAGCTCAGTGGGCCTTGGGATAGAAACATCCACTGGGATGGAGGGGAGCGGTTGGGTGTTTTTTTCCTCCAACCTGCAAACACGCCGATGCCTCTGAGGCGTTACCGCCACAGAGACAGAAAGCGTCATTAATGTCGTGTCTGCGCTTCATTTCCTGTCAGATCAAAGGTGACGAGGGAGCCGCGTCCTCAAGGCCAAACACGGATTCAAAGACGAGAGAGCGTGTGCAACGGTTTTGTACACATGTGCCTCCGCATCCCCTCGCGTGTCTCACGCTGCGCTGCTTTGTAGATTGCGCTGAAGCAAGCCAAACGGCCATCACACGGGAGCGTCAGCAGTGTAATGATCTAACTCCTGCAGACCCAAGTTGCACAAAGCTCATTTACAAATCCTCGTCCCCTGCTGCCCCTGGTACCACACAGACAGGATGCCTATGATTATTATTATTAACGGTCTCATTTGTAGGCCTCAAATCCTCCACGGCGAAGGATTTAAATGCAATATCTCGCAACTAAGTTGACCTTTTCGGAGCTACTACTGCAAGAAGCACAAGAGAATGTTACCCATTTGCCCAGATCTATTTCAGATCTGGATATGCTTTGCATTAATGCTAATATTCATTTCTAACATTATAAAAAAGTCATTGGTTTCCGCTCAATTTAGTATGCAATTCTTTATTGTCACGATTACCAGAATGAACCATTCTGTCAACTGTCCTTGGTGATGCGTTCAAGGACACTCCAACATTCAATATTTGAGAGTTGGCCGCTGACAAACGTTGTATTCTTGAATCGTGTTGTCGCAAAATAAAACCCTGAGGACAATAAACAAGCACACAAGGACATTGTGAAAATAATAATTCAAATTTAGTCATTTCTAGAATTAAAAAGGCTCTAAATCCTCCTGGAAGCTGGCAAATAATTTACAGCCCAAAGTCTGCCGTCACATTACGCAGTTTTTCATTAATTAAACCAGCAAAACTATATAAATTATAAACTTATACATTTTTTTGTACATTTTGTAGAAGACTTTCAAGAATATTCTAAAATGAAGTGTCATTTTAAATTATTTTTTTAAACATTTATATAAATATATAAATATATAAATATATAAATATATAAATATATATATATTTATATACATTTATATAAATATATAAATATATATATATATATACTTAAATATACAGTATATATACTTTGAAATATTGCAGTCCTTTGTTGCATTCCACATACACCACAGTCAATAATAGCCTGCTTTTCAGTCATTTCACAAACAGCATTCAGGAGAAAATGAACTCATTTCACAAACAGCGTCTATATTCTATCAAATTATTTTCTATTTCTATTGTTCAAATAAAGTTATTTTTTTCCCAGGCAGCTCCGCTCTAAACACATACATCTCCACAGCCACAGAAAAAGCAATATTCTCGGGTGAAAATAAAAGCAATCTTTTTTTTCCTCCCCATTCCCTTCGGTTCGTATCTGAGAGCAATTCTTCACACACGTACGGGGAGGTGCATTTGTCGTGGGCCCACTCACGGCCTCTCCATGTCCTGTAATGGCTGTATGGATTCAAAACAAATAAAAAGGGGCTGAGGTCATTTGTTGAGGACCGTGTCCCACAACGCTTGTCCTTGCTCTCTACATGCAATGTGTGTGAGCAGACAGGAGCTGAGTGTGATGCTCTGCAGTACGTTAGAGTGAGGAACAGATGCTTTCTATATGTGAAGAGAGAAGCAGGGAGCTCGTCATGAGGTTGTTACACTGACAGCTGGTTCAAAGGTGGTGAACATCCAGAGAGATGAAACGTGGGGGGGAAAAAAAATCAATTTTTGATAAGACGCCATACAAGATCTTGATTTATGACTGGGGCAAATGGGAAAATAATACAACATCATTGTTTTGATATAGATCTGGCTGTGTATGTGTGTGTGAACAAGTTCCACAGACTGGCTGCGTTTGATAAACTGAAGTTGTAGGCTTGTATGTACAGTATACCTTCCTACTACTTAAAGGGCTAGTGTGTAGGATTTAGGGGTATATATTAGAAGAAATGGAATATAATATTCATAAGTATGTTTTCATTAGTGTATAATCACCTGTTTGTTAGCTTATACCATTTTCCCACCAAAATTAGCGCGTATATGCAGGTTTTTTTTTTAAACACGGGAAAACCAGCTAAAAATACGTGATAGACTCCTTTCCCATTGCAAGCATGCCATGGCGTTGCACTGGCCTTTCTGTTTTTTTTTCCTCTGGTGTGTCATGGACGCGCCGGTCGGCACCGGAAGCAGGGTTAATAAACAGTGAAAATGTTACGGTGGTTACTTCTATTTTTATATCTGTAACTTATTCAGTCTCTCTTTCAAACTCTCAAAGCAGAGTTGGTGATTTTTGGAACAGTGGAAAGACTCACAAAGACGGTTTTGAT
>CAKAKR010037652.1:18049-28971 GCA_916700685.1 Adelosebastes latens
GCCTTTCTGTTTTTTTTTCCTCTGGTGTGTCATGGACGCGCCGGTCGGCACCGGAAGCAGGGTTAATAAACAGTGAAAATGTTACGGTGGTTACTTCTTTTTTTATATCTGTAACTTATTCAGTCTCTCTTTCAAACTCTCAAAGCAGAGTTGGTGATTTTTGGAACAGTGGAAAGACTCACAAAGACGGTTTTGATGAGTTTTGCTTCTGTCGAGTTTGAATGAAGTGTGTTTTACGACGATCAGCGAGGTAAAATTACTGTTTCTCTCAATGGAGTCTGGTGGCTTTAAGGAGAGCATGTTAATTCTGTTCAGTACTTTAATAAATTATCATAATCGTCCAAAGTCCTGTTGTTTTATTTATTATATATTCTTACTTCAACGCACGTCACATAGCATCACACTGGAAAAGGGGCAAAAATTAGCGCATCCACTTGGGTGTCAAGTTTCCATCACTGCCAATCAGAGCTGGAGCCGATAAATACCTGTGACTACTGCAAAGTTGCAACCTCACCGCTAGATGCCACTAAATCCTACACACTGCTCCGTTAAATCAGCCCAAGAGCGTCTTTATATGTTTCACTTTCGTGTACCATTTGTATATAAATATTTTCCAATTACATGTAGCTATTTTGCTATGTAACATTTGCACCAAGACACAGGAGGAGGCTATGCGTATCTGGTGTTTCCATTCCCATGGACTTTCTAAATGTTGGACTGTGCGAGGCAACAGCATGCAGACAAAGAGAAAACATTCAGTCTCCGTCCAAAACAGCTGAGAACTGAATGTGCTTCCATGGTGAGGTGCTGCGCCAGCAGGGCTGGGGGTTTAGCATTTGGTTCTATCGTCTGTTAAATATGATATTGGAAGGATGATGCAGTCCGTCGGACTTGCCAGACATAATGTTGATACTGGACGAGTTCCATGTTCGATGACAATGTTATTGCCTTGTAATTAATTAGTCGTATAATATTTGCACATGGCAACAAGACTTTGGTTGAGGTTTGTATTTGCGTATCATGGTTGTGGCGCCACAGAATCTATGGTTAAGGTGTGGATAGATTATACTTTGAGTGCAGTTAAGGTACATTAATGGTTAACATTAAGCAAGAAAAAATCTCAAGGTTAGAGAAAGTGATATTCTAATAAAAAACAATATTGCAATGTTACCTGAGCTAAGATTGAGTTAGCAAAAAACCTTTTAAATAATGTATGATGAAACTCCCTCTTGAAACAATGTACTAAAGGACTTCCTTCTGTTTTAAACGATAGCACTCCAAATTTGATCTTTTTTTGGAAACACATACCCATTTATGCATGTTAGCCAGATTGGTCATACTCTTCTATAGCATGCAACAGTTGTCTTAACCTGTTGATGTAGTTTGTATTTGATTTATTGTTGTAAAAATGGTTTTCCACTGCCCTCTTAGCCAGATCTCCTTTGAAAATGAATAAACAAGCATAGATTGTCATGGTTAAATATAACCTCATCATTACTGCAATAAAAGTATAATCTTTTGACATTTGAAAATGTTCTATTCATGGCCAATGTTTGTTTATCGATTTATCAGTCCATCTACGTTCCAACCCTCCCCTTGAGCTTTGTGTAGTGAACGAAAGAAGGAGATTGCGGATACAAGCGGCCAAAATGAGTTTCCTTCGTAGGGTGGCTGGGCTCAGCCTTAGAGAGGAAGGTGAGGAGCTCAGACATCCGGCAGGTGCTCGGAGTAGAGCCGCTGCTCCTTTGCGTCGAAAGAGGCCAGCTGAGGTGGTTCGGGCATCTGATCAGGATGCCTCCTGGACGCCTCCGGGCACATCCAACTGGTAAGAGGCCCCGGGCTGGACCCAGAACACGCTGGAGAGTTTATATCTCTTGTTTGGCCTGGGTACGCCTCAGGGTCCCCCAGGAAGAGCTGGAAAACGTTGCTGGGGAGAGGGACGTCTGGAATTCCCTGCTAAGTCTACTGCCCCGTGACCTGGCCTTGGATAAGCGTAAGAAAATGGATGGATGGATAGACAATCTTTTATCACGGTAGCCTGCGCAGCACTTGTGGCCTCCGCCCTGGAACTACAGGTGAAAATGAGCTTTTAGCTATATCTGGTACAATATAAGTATTGTGCATTGTCCCTGCTAAATAAACTAACCAAAAAAATCACATGCTGTAGAATAATGTAATAAATCAAAGTAAATTGAGGGATACTGGGCATCTAAAGTAACTTGAGTATGCTCTTTGGCCTAATGGCACCACTACTGTTCAATTTTGAACCTTAAACAGATTAAGACCTCCAGGTGACGGCTGGGCGTCTGCCAAGGTACCTGCTGGTGAATCCAGCCAGCATAACAAGGTTTAAGCACAGACGTGCTGCTCAATGAAACTAATTTCAGCCGAGGCACAAAGACGCGTAAGCTCGGTCCACACAGCCAAGGATCCGAGCCTGGGTCGGGGACAAAAAACAAGGTTGCTGATGCAATGTTACGCTTCAGTGGGCCGACGCCGTTCAACAGGACGCCGGGTCACAAAGAAGCGAGCGATGAGGAAAAAAAAGGGAAATAGATCGGAAGAGGAAGAAAGGAGTGGTGGTGATGATCGGGGGCTCAGTTCTATAGAGGAGCTCTCAACAGGTCAGTGGAAAGGAAAGGAAGGCAATTCCAGTTTGTGAAGAGTTCAACACCGACTCAGTAATGGATGAAGGATAAATATAGACTGGCCAACACAGAAGCACTACAGCAACAAAACACAATATGTCAGGGAGTGCTATTATACAGTAGGAGCCTGGTTGAGTATTATTTTCAGAACAGAATGAGAGACGCTTCTGAAAAAGCTGATTGAATGATTGCTGTATTATTTGTAAGCTCAAGTGGACTCTTATGCAGGGCGTTGGCTGTTATTGCATGCCCTTTAGCAGCTATACTAGAAAATTGTAAACATGTGAAGCTCTGCTCAAAAATCACCAAGGGCACCAAATTAGGAGAGGCAGATGAGTCCAATTTAGATGTGTATGATGTGTAATTGCTCAAACGTGTCTCTGCTAGACAACAAAAGAGAAGTGAAAGGTGGAGAGGAATAATTAAAATAGCTCAAGCAGACTGGGAGTATATGCGTAGGCTGAAAGTAATACCTCTGTTTGACAATGAACAAATACACAGAGAGAGAAAAATAAAGAGAGAACACATTTAGATTTAAGTGTAAACCCAATTGGAAACTCTGCAGATTGTAGACATCCAATATTTTTCCCTCTCACACGCTCCACACGCAGTGACACTCAAAATCCTTTCCTGTCTGGATCCGATTTCCACATTTTGTTTCTTCAGACGCCCCGCATTAATAATGCACCATCACACTCCTCTCTATCACAGATAGAATACACAACTGCCATGTTCAACTCCGAGCAACCCGACAATCAGAGACGTGCCATTTCCTATTTTTAACCCGCCTTCCGAACTGCAGAGGTAAACTGCAGCCCCTTCTCCCGTCTCAACATCAAAAACACAACATGTCAGAGCGCCCCGGAGATTTCAGCGTTTACGGTTGGGGCGGTTAAAAGCGTCTCAGCCGGAGACACCTGGCAGAATGGATTCACCTGAAAAAAGCAAAGTTTGGAAGAGACAACAGAAAAGTGCTTTTTGTTCTCGGAAAAGAAAAAAAAAAAGTGCAGAAATAACAGCACCAAGGCGTGCTTTGTTCAGCTGCGG
Source organism: Adelosebastes latens (assembly GCA_916700685.1). NCBI lineage: Eukaryota > Metazoa > Chordata > Actinopteri > Perciformes > Sebastidae > Adelosebastes > Adelosebastes latens. Next base: position 21,745 of record CAKAKR010037652.1, read on the forward strand.
ATTGTTGTGTGTTGATGTGGAAACCTGTGTATCTGTCACCAGTCATTACCTGCAAGGTAACTCTGCCCTCTGTAGTGTGTCTTGTGGAATAATGATCAGTTTGTTTGGGTGCTGAAATGAATGCCCTGACTGTTATCGGCATCATTATAAATCATTAGAAAAATCTCGGCATTTATCCTATCCTACATATAGGATATATATATATTCCCTGTCACCATTTTGTTTCGGCTCCATCTCCACACAGTCAAGACAGAACGATAAGCTAGAATCAGCGGCTGTTGCGGAGTCATGTTGCAGGAAGACGTCCAGACAGATGAGTGGTCTGGTGTCTGAAAATGGGTGAGCCTGGTCTGAAGACTGTAAGACGACACTACCTGAGTCACTCTGTTGCATTATGGGCTTATGCTATACAGTTAAATTATTCAAGTATTTTGCTGTACCAACTAGGCTTGGGCGATATATTCAACACGATATTGGTTGGCCACGATAACAGAATGTTCAATTATGCAATGCCTGTGTGGTAGGTGCTTTCTCTATACTTCAACGCAATTTTTGTAGCATATCAAAATAAAAAGAAACCTCATATCAACATACATCTGATGCATGGATTGTATATATAGGAAGTGGATGTAACCACTGCGACATCACCCATTGGTTTGTGGACTGCCGTTTTGAAGCATCGAGTTCGGCATTTTGGCCGTCACCATCTTAGTTTTTTGAAACCAGAAGTGATACGAGAGGGTGGAGCTAAGTACAACTGAATGCTGAATAATACATTTTAGGCGACCAAAAAGGTTATAATCAACTTTCCTGAACTGAAGACACACTCTGAAAGGGTTAAAGTTGTAAGATGAAAACACGGACAACGCCGTGGTAGCGACCTGCCAATAGCAAGGTAGCCACGCCCTAAATCATCCCCTGTTTTATGGTCTATTTGACTCTAAATGGGACTATAAACTCATGTTTACAATATTTACTGAGGTAATAAATCAAGTGAGAAGTAGGCTCATTTTCTCATAGACTTCTATACAATCAGACTTCTTTTTGCAACCAGAGGATTCGACCCCTGCTGGCTATTAGTTCAAGGCACTTCAGCATTGGCTTCACTTTTCAGACCCAGAGAGTACGTAATTATCCATGTAGCCCTAACTCCAACAGGAAAGCTGTCCGCTCTCGTTAGCAACAAGAACGCAAATGTGCCTTTTTGGCGATTCTTTGCTTTTACACCAAAAGAAAAAGAAGAGCCAGAGAATGTGAACGAAGCGATTTGAAAGCTGTGCGATAAACAAGTCGGGACTAAAGATGGAAACACCACAAATCTCCGCTTCCATCTTACAACCCATCCAATAAAATATGCAAGTCAGCCACCGACTCCATCCACAAAGAGCAGCCGGACCAAACAACAGTGGCGAGACAAGGGCAGTTACTAGTCACCAGTTGATTGATCTGTTTCATTGATCTCAGCCTGCCCTTGTGTAAAATAGTGCTTACTGCCTATACATTCTGGTCACTCATGGGTAATACAACATATGCGTCTACAGTCCATAGATATTTAGATTTATGTGCGTCTCTCTTTAGCTTTTTTTTGGATGGTAATTTTGTATATCGTTGTTTTTCTTAAGGCAATATCATCAATAGGGGAATTTCATTATCGCCCAACCCCAGTGCAGACTGCCCATTAACCTGCCTCATTTACCTCTAAATGGGGCTGCAACTAACACTAATCGACTTTTATTGATTATTCAGTCAATTATGAACTCAATTTATTGCTTTGTCTATAAAATGCCATCCAATGTAATTTCCCAGGGCCAAAGGCAGCTTCTTCAAATTCCTTGTTTTATCTAACCAACAGTCCAAAACCCAAATATGTTCAGTTTATTATCATATGTGACAAAGAGAAGCAGCAAATCCTCACGTTACAGAAGCTAAAAGAGAGAAAATTAAACCAATGCTCATTTACCAAAATAGTTGCCAATTACTGTTCTGCCAATGACTAATCAATTAACAGACTAATGGTTTTAACTTTCCATTTCCTACATTTCCCAGAACACCTCTTAGCAACCCCAAGCAGAGGTGTTAACTTCATCAGCTGTGTAGATAAAGAGAGCAACAGCAGCAACAACGGCAAGTAGTGTTTAGTAAGAAGTCAAAATGACATAATTTGCTCAGCACTGAAACTTTGCAGCCGTCAATATTAATTACTTTTTTTCTGAAACTTTTGTGTCGCATCTCATTCGGTTCTTTAAACAGAAAATGACAGACGGCATCAATTATGTCTTGCTGGAGAAAACTAGCCACTGCTAGTTGTCACTAAATTAACTGCATTTATCCTTTTGCCTCTTATTCACCCATCCACAAACACACACTCACACAGACCGATGGCAGCGAGTCACCATGCCCTAACACTGGCCTGACACATCGGGAAGCTTGCTCAAGGACAGGGGGAGCCGGAGATCGATCTGTCTTCACTGCAATTAATGGAAGACCCAGCATACCTGCTGAGCCACAGCTGCCCAGAGTGGTTATAACACTGACATATCTCCCCACATGGAGGCTCCCTCTCAATGGGGAATTTTGAAATTGCTAAAAACGTCTGTCTGCGGTTTGGGTCTAAATTGTACTCAATCAAATGAAGACGCGTATTATGCATGTCTTCAGGTAAATGATATTACAAGGAGACAGGTGCAATTATTTTGCCGGTAATGTAATTTTACCACCCAAGCTTCAGCAAAATGTCTTTTTGCTGCAAACTTTCTACTGCTAGTATGTTCTTATTTTTCAGTGACAGTCATTTTGAGTAGATATGCTGATCCGAGCTGATATGGCTCTGGGACAAGTGTTGAAATCTACCTTAAAGTGTGAAATTGATTCTAATGCATGTGGACTTGATGTACTAGTTTTCATTTCAGACTACTGAGGGTAATGCCAGGGGAGAATTCTGTATCTCAGCTTCTTTAATGATTGATTTCATTATGTTCACTGAAAGTTGGAGAGATGGTAAGTGTCTTTGACCCACTGACAATTCATTAAACTACATAATTTATTTCCCTAACAACAAACACTTATGGGCAATGGCTTTGGTGAGCTTGCAGTACAGTACAAACAGTGTGAGATTCAACTTACACACGTAATGTTAAGAGACACACTAACACACTGGAAACTGAAGCCATTATCTACACTCTCCCAAAGCAACCAGACTCCTGTAATTTTACCTCCCAGAACACGGGAGTTGCTGGTCTACTGTTGCCTCGATCGGTTAGTTTCTTTGTGTTATTGTGTGACTTTGGTTAGTTCGGATTCACCAAAGTCACACAATAACACAAACAAACTAACGATCGAGGCAGCGTTAGACCAGCAACCCCCGTGTTCTGGGAGGTCAAATTACAGCTTTTTTCAATGGAGTCTGGTGGCTTTGGCGAGAGCATAGATGGATACAACAGCTTCAGTTCCCCATAAAAATGGGCTCTCTGACGACAAGGTAAAGCTGTGAAAATATTCTAAATATAGCGTACACTTAAACTGATATTGATTTTTTTAGGTTGGCCTTTCTTTTAGGTGGCTAAATTACATTTTGCTGCCGGCCCCGTCCACAGCAGTACATTACTTTGCTTCAGTGCGGTAACTCCTGTCTGCTTCTCCAAACTGGGGGCGTGCCGACCGCCATCTACTGTAAGTAATACGCTGACTATGGATAAGTAGCTCATACAACCCCACTTCAAAACACCCAAACTATCCCTTTAATGAGTAAATGCAGAGTAAACAAGACTAATAAGGGCCTACAGATAATTATTACAGTTTACTAGTCGGTTTCAGTGGATCTTTCTTTTAATCCAAAGCCTTTACATAATAATGAGAGCATATATTAACACCAAAACCTTAAACCTTAAACCCTGCCAGTGTAACTGCTACAGTACTTCCTCCCTTTGACTCCGTGACCATGAGGAGGGAGTCAGGTGATGTACTTCCTTCCACCCAGTTGTACTGACCAGGCCTCTGCTGTGATCCTCCAGCCTGAGCAGGCTGGGTCACGCCCTCTCCTTATTGTCTTTCAGATCCACTATTCATCTTTCATTATATAATACATTACTCAATTATCTGCTTCTGGTTTTGATCAAGCGTCTCTCTGTTGGCCTCTTTTGCCTTTAAGGCAAATACTTTATCTTGTCTGTCGCTGTCCCTTCCTCCCTCCGTCCCTCTGCCTCTCTACTTTCCTTTCATCATCCCTCATCCCCTGTATCATTGATTTAACCTCACTCGGTATGACTGGCCTTCAGTCCCCGCAGACCCTGCCTCCGGAACAATACGCTTCCAGCTTCCTCACTGGCACCTTGGAACTGATACACCTCACTCTGAGACGGGAACAGGACAGCCTCTAGTGGCGCACCGGCGGCACTTCAACTGATGCTTTTTTTCCCCCTCAAACCTCAAATGCAGCTAAGAAATACTGACTGATGTCAACATTCCCATAATGCATATGCAAGTGAGTCGTTTCCATTCATTTCAAAGGGTATTTTCAACATTTAAGCACCGTCAAATGTAAAAAAAACCATAAGACGTCTATTTTCGGTTCCCGGGAGCTCAATATGCTTGACAGATTAGCTTTGATTCTCTGCAATGTGCTTCAACTTAGAGGAGTACTCTGTGTCAAATCACATGAAACAGACTTCTATATCAATTTTTTAAGTTTAAGAAAAATACACACAAGGACTACATCTAAAGCCCAAAACCAAACCTGCAGAAGTAAACACGCCCGGCTAAATTTAGACCCTCGGAGCAACTTGGCAAGCTAATACAGAAGCCGACTTGGGAGGATTTTAAGCAAACAACACAATAAGGCATGACCGAGTTGCATCATATAACAGTCGACTCCCATCTTAAGATGAGTTTGATGTCCCACCAGTCACACTTTTATGTAAATCACATGCTTGTTGTGTACCAGCTGGAGTGCTCAAGTTATTTGCCTCTCAGCTGTTTCCTCCCTAATCTTAGAAATACTGCGTCCAGTCATAAATAATGACTAAATCGGCGCTCCGCTTTTCTGACCCATAAAAGTGAAATGCAGCACAGCTCTTAAGGCCCGTGTTTGTGTGTGTGTGTGCATGTGTGTACAGCTATGTGCATGTGTCAGAGAGACGGATAAGAGGGAAGAGCTCTGCTTAAATCCCAGAAGAGGAGCATTTGGGTGACCGCCTCCCCGTCCTCCAGCTCCCTCCTCTGTTGTCTGCCTCTCCCTACAGTGGAAAATGCCTCGTGAAGAGGTCGGATATGAATTCATTTTACGCCGAGATGAAGTTATTAATGCCCACCATCTGTTATCGTCAGCTAGCTGCCAGAGCGGCAGCAGCAGCAGCAGCGGCGACACAGAAAAGGAACGCAGCACCAGTTGGAGAGTTGCAGACGTCAACAGTGAGACACTTGATGCCACATTGGTATTTATGGATGGCCTTTTTTCGGAGTCATCTATAGCCATTCCTCTGTTTACCGGGCATTTGTTTCTCCATTTGTGCAAAATACTGGACCCGAGAGACATGAGTCTGATAGGAAAGAATGCAGAAGTGCTATTGTTATTTTGGTAGCCTTCAGAGAGGACAAATTTGATTCAAACTGCCATTATTTTGCAAATCCCTTCAGTGAGAGGTGCAGGATTATCTCTGCATATTTAATCATTGCTAGACAGAGATATAAAGAGGAAGCGGAGGGAATATTATTTCCATATTTGTAATTATTGAGTCCATTTTCTGCACTACGTGACATGTTATTTGTTTAATGTAACGGCCTTACTATAAAACCCTTTTTGCACTTTGCTATACATTATAGATATATGCTCACACACACCTTTATATATAGAACAACGTTGACACGAACAGATTAGAATCAACACCAGTCTCTGCTCCATCTAATCATGTGACTTCCTTCTGCCCCGGGTGATTGGGCTTCGCACGAGGATGCCAACTTATCCACGTACGGTTCCCCCCCCGTCCTTAATGTGTACCTGATTCGGTTGTCAAGAGCTTCCTGATGATAAATAAACCATAACGCCGTTTTGCACCCCGCTGGCTGCATAATTCATCGCTGGGGAAAATGGTGCACATGCGAGCGCGTCATGTTTGATCAACATGAAGTGCTCAAGGATTTGTTGATGAAGGAGAAATTACCTAGATGAGGAAACAGAGCTGGAGGTCAAAGAGGCTTGTCACTGAAGATTCAGACTACGGCAGTAATCAAGTGAACGCTCGATGATGTTATTGTTGACTGGAGACAAGAGGAAACAATTAAATCTGCTGTTTTCTGATTGGATAAGGCTCTATAACGGTTATTCTCTTGGCCTCCACTTTTTTTTTCTTTGTAAAGAGATACTGCAGGAAAAAAAACACTCACCACTCGCACACAAATCTCCACATGCCACCATGAATCGAGCGTGTGGACTGACGACTCTATCCCTCAAGTGCCATTATTGATCATTCACTAACTATTTACTAATCAACATGAAACACGGCAAAAACCTGGCAAACACTGTGTCTGTAATCAGGTAGACAAGTAACAGTTCATTAATCTAAACTAATTAAGACCTGGGAAGAGAAGACAGACACTGGCTACCTCTATATACATAACAGTCACAAGGTTGTTTGCACTATTCTTTTCATTCATTTGAAAATGTTCTCTGTGTGCTGAAACAATGACCACCTCCATCAATATCTCACACATTAAAGGGGACATATCATACTCATTTCCAGGTTCATACTAGTATTTTGGGTTTCTACCAGAACAGGGGTCAGCAACCTGCGGCTCGTTAGCCCCTCTCCAGTGGCTCCGTGTGGATTTTTCAAAAATGGAAATGAATAACTGTTTTTTGTTTACATTTTTATTTGTATTTATCATTGTTAAAGGTCTATGGTACGATGGAGTATTAGGGCCACATTGAGGAAAAAAAATAAATCCGAGATTTTGAGAATAAAGTCGTAAAATTATGAGAATAAAGTCATAATATTATAAAGTAGTAAATTTACTGTTTATTTTCTTTTTTTCTCGTAAAGTTATGACTTTATTCTCGTAATGTTAATACTTTTTTCTCGTTAAGTTATGACTTTTTTCTCATAATATTATGACTTTATTCTGGGAATCTCAGATGTTTTTTCCCCTCAATGTGGCCCTAATACTCCGTAGTACATTTGCACTTTGGCCCTCACTGCATTAGACTTATATACTATATACTTAGACTATAAGCTG
>CAKAKR010037655.1:0-22455 GCA_916700685.1 Adelosebastes latens
TGCAATAATTATTTTCAAAAGTGCAACAATTTCAGATGAAAAATACGGCCTTGGTGTGCAAAGGCCTTAAGGTTGTCCATATCTCTCTGCCTGCCTTGCTTTCTCCTACTCAGACATGACCATAAAAGAAGTAGCTGCATGTACAGCAGACAATGTAAACTGTGATGACAAGCCGCTGTAATCACACCCGTCAGCTATACCTTGAATCAGGGCTCCTATTCTCCAACACAAAGGTCAGAATGGCGGAGAGCTGCCGGCTACCTGATTGAGCCGTCCCTGCTGAGAGTGAGACAGCCAAGGCTTTGATAAGAGAGACTGGTTGGAACTGTGACAAATGTAGGGTGAGATGTGAGAGATGAGAGGGAAAGGAGGCATAGTGGGAATCATATATCATCAAAACAACAAGTGCAACGGGGCGAGAAACGCAGACAGTCAGATTATCTAAACTGCCTTATTTCAGACGTGCTTACTTTTTACTGAAAATGAGCACATCCAAAATGATAAAATACCTCATTACATAAAAAAAGCTGTGCGCATGAACAACTATGGTAAGTACAGCAGGTCAGAGTTGACCCAGCGGTTAAATTGTGATGGACATTTAGAGTCATAATTTTACATTTACCTTTGTTTTCTCTACCAAATAAGTTTGGCTAACTTCGGGGTTTGTTCAAAACCTGTCCAACTGTTTGTGTTTCTTGACTTTGGACTACTTTTAAAGGGGACATATCATGAAATCTCACTTTTTCAGTGCTTGTGCTCATACATTTCGGTATCTGGAGTGCCTACCAACCCACAAACTGTGAAATAAGACAACCCAGTCAGTTTTTTGTGGGCTGCCTCCCCTTCCTATGTCACATGCATGCTCATTAGAATATACCGCCACTAGGGATGTGCAATTATTTGGCTTCCAACGATTATGAAAAAAAGATAACGTATGATCCGTTTCACAATGACGCTCTCGTTTTGTCTTGTGTTATAAATCCGCTCGGTGGGTCAGGGACGGTTGTTCGGTGTGGGAGGATCCCCTCGTGGGAACGCTGGCAGGCCCTCACCGGGCATATTTCCTCCATGGTGGTGGTTTCCTCCGCAAGTTGGCTTGGAAAGGCCAGCTCCCCTCGCCCAGACCTCGCCGCTTCGTGTTCGCTGTGCCCTCTCTCCCTTGCGGGGAGGGACTGGGCTTCCTGTTCCCGGTGCAACTGTCAACCCAGGCGGACTCAGACTGTCCTCAGTCTCTCAGGGTCTGCGTCGATGTCTGCAACCCACTCGACCCGTCTTTATGCTGTGTCATCACCATTTATATCTATACAATCAATGTGTTTATGATTAAATTGTTTACAAGACCACAAAGTTCTTCACAGATCTAGCCTCTTAAATTTGCTCTCAAAGTGCACCAGATTGATGCATTTAACTTTAAAATGTAGGCTACAAAATTTTCTTATAAATGCATGACGTTTCCAATTGACCAAAATAATCGTGAATAGGATTTCTGCCATAATCGAGCAGCCCTAACCGCCAGGCATCTGAGTATCTCCATCCATGAAGAACTACCTTTGCAAAGGTGCACCATATTTTTCTCGCAAGCCAATCAGAGTAGACTTTTTCGGGAGGGGTTCTTAAAGAGACAGGCGCTAAAACGGAGTGTTTCAGACAGAGGGTGAATACAGATATATTCGGACAGACAGTACGAGAAAAATAATGTGTTTTTGGAACATTAAAGCATGTCAACATGTTCTAGTAGAAACCCAAAATACAAGTACGAACCTGAAAATGAGCATGATATGTCCCCTTTAAAGCACTGCTTTCTAGATACAATGTTGTTTCCCTTTAAGAAACTAGCTGCTAAGTGCTGAATAGGTAGCATTTATTGGAAAAAGAAAAACTAGAACAAAACCCTCCACAACTATTTCTAGTAGTAGTTCGATTTGAATATGCCAGGAGGCACCACTGCAGAAAATATATCACATCAATAAGAACAACAAGAAAGCTAGCAGGGATATTGAGTGTTGTTGAGACCACAGATATTTAAGCCGTAGCCTTCTTCCTCGGGCAGACGCTTTTTATGACCATCCACACATCGGTTTCCCTTTTCACTCAGCTCAGTAGGAAATGAGTGGACTTCCAGTGGCTCTTTGCTCTTGTTCCTTGCATTCTGAACGTACGCTTGCACACAAGTACATACAGATACACATCAACATGCACGCTTTTTCTTAATACACACTCACTCCGCCGTCTCAGCCACCTACACACACACACACACACACGTGCGCACACCAGCACGATCCTCGCTCTTGCATGACTCATACACTGCTGCCCCCTCATTCATCAATAGTGCCAGAACAACTGGGCCAGGGGTCAGCGTGCCACTGCAGCAGCCAGGCAGTAGAGGTAGAGAGGGATTTAACAGCAGGCACCGTGCCCTAAAGAAACAGCTCCTGTCTGCCTTCCTGCCAGATTAGCGCTCCATTCCATCACCGGCCTGGAATTGCACCGCCGATGTGTGTCGGACTTTGATATGCCTGTCAAGTGACACCGAACCACATGGCATCGCACCCGGCCAGACAGCCATAACACACTGTGTTGGTATGTGTGTGTGTCCGTGTTGGATAAATTACAGGGATGGTGCTAGTTTTACTACCGTGCCAATCTGTCCATGTGCACTGGATGGCCAAAGTGTGTGAGTGTGTGTGTGTGTGTGTGTGTGTGATCTTTTTGTAGTGCTGGATGTCTTTCAGGTATGGCACTGGTACTCTCAGTGTGGCAACCTACCCGTGCTGGTGTGTGTGTGTGTGGTCTGTGCATGTGTGAATCCATCTGGTAATGACTTGGAGATGACTGGGCCAGTTGGCATTGTGCAACGGTGCCATTTCCAAGTCCCTGTGTCGACTTTTTTGCTCCGACTCCCTCTCTCTCTCTCTCTCTCTCTCTCTCTTCCTGTCACACACACAGACAGACACAGCTGTGCGGTGCTATACTCAAACCCATAGAAACCCCCCTGTGGTGCCTGTTACTGATGCGTCCTCCTCTATCTAGAAGGATAACTGCAAACTCTCATGAGCACACTACAGCCATCCAGAATAAATGCCACCCACGTCCAGAGTTACAACAGATGAATGGGAGCTCTTTTGTTCTGCTTTCGATGGTTTCTATTTATTTTTTTTGCAAGCTAGTGCCAGTTTGTGATATTTTATTTTTCTTTTAATCTCTGTCTTTAGAGTCCGAGCGTTCTTTAATGGCATGAATGTTATGCCATCTCCACTTCTGTCTTAGTTTCTCAATTTGTACAGTATGTAATCCACAAAATCATAAATTAGTATGAAGAGTGACAAATGCTGCATAGGGAGGAGGTCAGGGTGGATGGGTGGGTCTGAAAACACCAGGTTTGGGCCCAGGAGACCGCTGTTCGTACTAGTACTTACTAAGTAGTTTTTGTCTTGTAACTTCCATACTTATGTTACGTCACTTCTGGAGTTATTTGAACCCGAATTATGATCTTTTCCTAAACCTAACTAAGTAGTTTTTGTCTCGTAACTTCCATACTTAAGTTACGCCACTTCCGAGGTTATTTTAACCCGAACCACGATCTTTTCCTAAACCTAACCAAGTAGTTTTGTTGCCTAAACCTAACCAAGTTGTTTCCTGTGAAGACGGAAGTTTATTTTGAAAAGATTCTATGCATGTAACGGGCGGAAATGTAGGAAAACGCATGAAAAATTAGGTATAACTTTTCATAAGATATCATACGATCCATTGTATGATAATATGATGCTCTGACTGAGGGCTGGGGTTAATTCAATTGTTCTTTAGATTTTGTTTGGTCTATAAACTGATAGAATATAGTGTAAAAACACCCATCACAAGTTCCCAGAATCTATGATGATGTCTTGAAATAGCTAGTTTTGTCTGACCATCAATTTACAATTGTATAAATCTGTAAAATCACGCAACGTACAGTATGTGTCCGGCATTTCCTTCGATTTCTTGCTTTATGAGCTTGGGAGATATCAGTGGACCATCACCTGAGCAGGACTGTCAGCAGTTGACACTTCCACAGCAGAGATTGGATGACAGCATGTGTGAAAGTTGGACACAGGTCCGTCTCTGTGGTCCTCCTCTTTTCATCGCCCTCTGCCTGGGGAGACCTACATCTGAAACTTTTACTACTCCACGCTGAAGAAATACCGGAAGGTGATGGATGAATGGATGTGTAAACAGATGAAACCTGAGGAAGACTTATTTCTGGATCGATATGGGCCAACGTATATCCAGTAATCTGAGAGCTGCGAAGTCTTGTGGAACCGAGCCTGGGTGTGTGTCTATTTTTAGCTGAAGTATAGGCCTCGGAGGTGGTAGAGAGTAATGTGTGTGTGTGTGTGTTGCCTTCCTCTAGATAAGTGACACACCGAGGGAAGTGGGTCAGCACAGATTTTATTTGAAGGGTGCATCTCATTCAGCCACAGCCAGCAAACTTCCTCTAGAATTTAATAGAGGTGCTCAAAGAAAGGGATAAAACAAAGTGCATTAAAAAGTACCCTCTTTTCTGAGTCTCATTAAGCAAATGCTATATACTGGAACTCTGTTTGCATTTGAACATTGGTTCCATCGTCTGGTTGTGCGAGGTCTCTCTCTCTAACTACCTCTCCCTCTCCCCCTATTTCTGTTTCCCTCCCCCTCACTCACTCCGGCTCGGGTCTTCCTTCCCCTCTGAAGCCTGCATCTAGCTAACAGCGGTGACACTGTGTCTAAGCTATCTCTCCCTGGCAGACCTCGCCACTGTGGAATCACTTTGTCTGGCCAAGCCCCGTGTCATCTGCATGTCCTGAGAACCAGAGAGAAAGAGGCAGATAGAGAGAGGAAGATAGAAAAAAAAAAACAAGGAAAGCCGAGGAGACATAAAAGAGACGGGAACAGAGAAATGGAAAAGGGATGTGTAGGGAAAAGGAGGGGAAGATGAAGAGTAGATAGTTCAGTAAACATCTTTTTGACCTTTAGTTTTTGGTTCAGACTTCCATTCACCCCCAGGTGATGGTGGAAATCTCAAAAACCAATCAAATAAAACCAAAATTATCTCCATGGTTAGATACTAGGGGTGTAACTATACGTTTTTACAATGATACAGTATGTATCATTTTCCATGGTTCAGATACGAGACGAGGACGGTGTTTGGCTCATCTAGAGTGATACGATACAATTCAATGACTTGAAATCAATATAGTAAAAAAACTTTTGCCAGAAATTCAATCAGTTTGACTGTGAAATAAATAACTAGAACTGAACAGTGCAGGTCAGGATTCCTCAAAGATTTTCTCATAAGGGAATCAGGGGTAAATTAATTATGGATATAAACAAGTAAACACAACGATTAATACCAAATACATACACCTTTGATTTGAAAATAATAAAAAGTGCAACTTCAGGACCCGCTGCTTCATTTCTCAAGATACAAGGCAGTGCAATATTTAACAAAAAATAAAATAAACCAACTTCTCTTCAGGTCGAATGAACAGTGGTTAAACCTGCTGCTTCTGTTCTCATTTTCAATATAAACGGTAGCGTAATAATACAGTGATCAATTGCTTATGGTGATCAAACAGCTTGGGCTGTTTAAGTAATTCACTTATAGTAATCAAGTAGTCCGCTTACAGTGTCCATTTGGGGTCTTTTCATACATGAAAACATACAGAAAAACATTTTAAAACTACCTTAGACTAACGTTAGTTGAATTTCTGTTTTGTTTTTTTACTTTACTCCCGTGATAATTTTCCTCGCGGACCGTCTGTTCTCCGGCTGGATACGTGATGCTGCGTGCACGTTGATATCATAATGGGATGATCTGACCTACATTGCATTGCCATTCTTTACAACACACAATTGTGTCGTGAAATATACAACACAAGGCAAGTAACGCATTTACGGAAGCCAATATTTGCAGTCGTGTCTAGAAGGTAACCCAGAAATTGTGAAAACTTGCAAAAACTCTTGCGAGACTCGCTGCCCGACGACCTATCCTAACCTTAACTATTCGAGGTCAATGTCTAACCTTAACTATCTCACAAGAGTTTATCGCAATTTGCATGTTACCTTTTAGACACGATCATTTTTTACTGGGACTTGCAACCATACAGCATTGTTGAAAATACCAAATTCAGAAGGACGACAGTGACCCAGGAACTAAAGTAAACAATACCCAGTCACTTTTACTCTTATTAGCGACTGTTAGCAAAAGTTAGCCAGTATATCAGTGTCAATGTTTACTACTTTTGGTGCTGCAGAAGACATAATTTTCTGGCAAATTTTCTCATTCTGATGGAATAAACATTGAGAAAATTGATTTTTTTTTGTAGTCACAATTCTATTATTGAATTATTTAAATGTGTATTTTTGTATCAGATAGGGGACTGTGTGTGTCTAGAGGGAGAGGCTCTTATCAACTTCTGGTTGATCAATTTGAACATGCCAGGTAGTAAACTTGCTCCAAGAATAAAATCACATCAACAAGGAACGCTAGCACGGGAAATTAAATTTGCTGTTGACGGCCAGGGACCACACAAATAAATTTAAGATGCAGCCAATCTCCACGGGCGCAGAAGTAAACACGAGCAAGCATCTTTTTTTTGACATTTAAGTTTTTGGTTCGAGTAGCATTCGCTGCTCTCGGTACTGGAGTTTTAGAAGCAACACTGAATTTGTTCCTTTTTTTGGTCCGTCATCAGGCCGCCATCTCTGTGCAGACAAAAGGGGGGCGGCTTACGGTTCTGTGTTCAGAACAGCCAGTCTTTTAACCCTAGCCTCAGCCGGCCCCGTGTGGTTCCATTGTGGGCCTTCGTCATGGCAATCTCTTTCTGGTTCCCACTGTGGACTGAAATCAGAGCTCTCAAAGCCAGACTTTAGCTCTGTTGTCAGGCGAGAGAAACAGAGACAGAACGGTTTAGAAGAGGATACTTTCATGTTCTTTTTTATTAATTTTTGTTTTAATTCTTGCACAGATCCATTCTGTCTGGCTTTGCAGCTGCAGGCTCTGTGTCTCCGGAGGCTTGCCTTGAGAAGCAGGCATGATTCACTCTCTTCTCTCACTCTATGTTATAGTTTTTATCATGTGTCTGATGTTGATTCTGTTATCCTTAACTCCGCAAGCCTTTAGTCATAATGCCGACAGAAGGGGTAATACCAAAGGCAGAGGAAATTGAGGAGGAGTTGAATTGAAGATCAGTAGCGCGGGCAAAAAAAAAAAAAAAATTTTCTTTTTTTGTTTTTCCCTCTGGCTGTGTATCTCCGAACGTTTCAGTTGGAAAACATGATTCTCAATGTCTCCGCTCGCCTCATTTCTATTTTCTCTTTTCTTTGCCATTTTTTTTTTTGTGTGTAAGAGAAGTTAGTCATTCCAGGCTCATGGCTGTTACCAAACCGAGCAGATCGATAACGTTGTCTGTGGCGCTCAGAGTCTCAGAGAGAACAAACACTGAACCGACGGTCCTGACCTGCAGACCACAGTATTAATGCTACAATAGAAAAATAGTTTCCAAATTATTGGTTTTGGGAAAAGCAAGGAAAAATCCAATTGTACCTGGCCTTGATCTGCCTTGTTACATTTTTAGCAAATCCCTCCGTACTGCCAAGAGAGGTAAGCAGAGATGAAGCATCACTAATGCATTGCTTCTGCCAGTCATAGCTGCATCATCCCTTAAACCAAACCAGACCTTACAGGGTGACTGAAGCCGGCCATCGCTCTGGAAGCAAAGATTTTATTGCAATAGAACAAACCTCTCACACATTTATCAAAGGTTTTTCTTTTTCTGTCAAATGACTTATCTAAGAGTTAAGTAAACCTTGTGAATATTACCTAGTAGAGACTATCTGAACTGGACTCTTCATTGAATTTGGACCATTCCTGGCTGCTCCTACAGAGGTGCCCTCCCACTCCTGCCCACACCAATATTTTCAATTGAGCATATGTCTTCCCTATCCTACAGGGAGAATAAGATGGATTATTTTTAGAGTAAAACGAATGCTTGCTCATACTCGGCTGGTAATAAGCTACCTTTAGAAGACATCAACTAAAAAAAAGCCTTTAAAAGCAGTAATCATGCTGATTGCCCTCATTAGAGTAAATGCATCCCTCGCTTACAACATTTGCACTGGGACGCATGAGATTCCAAGCCCTCTATTTCAGATTCCACTAATAACACACGTAACTTTCACAGCAAATTGTTTTGTTGCACATATATGCAGCAATATATATACAGTATATACAGTATATATATATATATATATATATATATATATATACATACTGCACGCCTCTGCATGTCCTTCCCAATTCGTCAAATACTGCTGCTTGGTCAGTGCCCCTCGGCATCTGATACAGCAAGGCTTTCAACTAACTCCAATGTAAACCCATCCGCATCATTATTAGACGCTCAGAGAAACTGACGCAGTATAAAGAGCGATAAAGTCCGATTAGGGCAGGTGGGAGGGGAGGTTGGACGGATCAAACAAATACAGGATTTTCACCCAGGAGACCGCTGTTTGTGTCGTATGTGATACCAAGTCAAGGTTGACTTCTTTACTTTACTTTTGTTATGTAACTTACGTACTTAACAGGATTGGAAATTAGCACCAGCCACCAGCCAAATGCTGGTAGAATATGCAAGTAGCCGCTAGATTTCAGTCACCGGCCAAAAAATGGTACTCTATTGTGTGGCCACCAGCCAGTTGCAGGTGTACAAAAAAGATTATTTCCAACACTGGTATTCAACACTTAACCAAGTATTTTTGTTGCCTAAACCTAAGCAAATAGTTTTGTTGCATAAGTAGACATATGTTGAAATTTTATTTTGAAAAGACATTATGCATGTAACGAGTGGAAACTGACACGCTGACCCTGACGCATCCAAAAGTGTTGCTACAGGGTTACCTAGAGCATCATAGTTTGAAGTGTAGGGCCACTGAACAAGCGTCGTCCAAGTTGGGAGTGATGACGTGTTGGGCCTTCCACTTTACCTTCTACCCAACATGTTACCTAAAAGTAGTGTCTGGAACATGGTGTTTTTGTGCATGTAATAAAGATAAAAGTAACTAAATGTAGGTTGAAAAGTTAGATCCCCCCACTGAAAGACACCAATATGTAACTATAAATGTTAGAGTATTCATCGTAGCAGAGATATAGTCCAGCAGACAGTCAGTCTGACACAGTGACTTCCACAGCAGCTTGTTTCAACCTAACTAACCACTTGGGGACACACAGTATGCACAGTACACTGCAAAGTCAAACCAACAGGTGTCGACACCGTCACAGTCATTAATCAGCGCGAGACAGCCTCACCGCAATAAATTATCCATTCTTCTCTTTTCTCCGTTCAGTCTTCAAACAGTCGTTTTGGCTTTTTATTGAGTCGAAGCATTTTAAATTTCTTATAAAAGCCCCAAAAAAGATTTTTCATCCTGCTCCCTCAATAAATCAACTCTGTTTCCAGCAGCGTTTTTTATTTTTTTTTCCCTGACACCAGTACAGCTCGTCTTCTCCAGGTATTGACACGTTTCTAAAAAGAATCCTCAAATAAGCTAAACTGTGCATGAGAACAAGTGCAAATTCTCTCCCCGTTGGCAGAACACTTTCTTGTTTTCGTATAAACAAGTCTTGAAGGCTGAATATGGGTTAAGATGAGGATGGATGTGTTTTACTATGCAGCACCATGGACAGCGGCTCTTCCAGTATGATCACAGCTTGCACCTTAGCACCAACATGAGCTTCTTTGAGACTTATTTTTTGGCATGACCTCGCTCTGTTTGGACCTACGCATCCGATATTTATTAGGGCTGTCAAAGCAAAATCGTTTTAACGCCACTAATTTCTTTAATGCATTAATGCGATCGATCTTTCGGAGGTTGTAGCGGGCTCAGTTTAAAGCTACAGTGATGATACTGGTACCATATGAAACTACAAAACCTAAGAAATCCATTGGTACCAACCATGTCATACTAACTTGTTGCGAAGAAGGCTAAATATGCTCCAAATTTGCGATAAATTTTGGCAAGGAATAACCGTCATGGCCATTTTAAAAGGGGTCCCGTGACCTCTGACCTCAAGATATGTGAATGAAAATGGGTTCTATGGGTACCCACGAGTCTCCCCTTTACAGAAATGCCCACTTTATGATAATCACATGCAGATTGGGGCAAGTCATAGTCAAGTCAGCACACTGACACACTGACAGCTGTTGTTGCCTGTTGGGCTTGAGTTTGCCATGTTACGATTTGAGCACATTATTTTCATGCTAAATGCAGTACCTGTGAGGGTTTCTGGACAATATTTGTCATTGTTTTGTGTTTGTTAATTGATTTCCAATAATAAATATATACATACATTTGCATAAAGCAGCATATTTTCCCACTCACATGTTGATAAGAGTGTTGAATACTTGAAAATCTCCCTTTAAGGTACATTATGGACAGATAAAAATCACGATTATTCGTGATTAACTATTTTAATCGATTGACAGCCATAATATTTATCAAATTATATTTTGCAGGTATCATTTGAAATATTGACCATATGAACCCATGAAACACTCTGCTCTCCTCGTCCTCTTCCTTCCGTTCATGTTGAAGCTTTCATTCCTCTGTGTCTTATGATTCAGTCTTACTTCCCTCTCTCTTGCTGTCTCCAGTTTCCTTCCACGTTTACTCCGGCTCTCCCTCCCCTCCATCCCGTCACGGTAGCTCCCAGCAGTAGTTAGATTGATCCAAACTTCCATGGCTCTCCCTACAGCGGCGTATCGATCAAACGAGAGGTATGGAGGAGAGATGGAGAGGAAGGACATAGCTAGAGGAGGTGTCCTGTGTTCTCGCCCGTCTCTTTCTTCGTTTTTTACCCTCAGAACAGCAACGAGCTGAGACAGAACGAGACAGATGGAGGATCTGTGAAGTCAGCCCCCTTCTGACAGGGTTTTTTCAGCGAGGCAGAGTCACAGAGACAGGCGGGAACAGTACATCAGTGACGCATTCTGGCTCACGTACTTACTTTCCTTATTGTGACAAGTGTAAAGAGGAGAGATAACATAGTTTGGATCCCAACCCACAAAGCCATGCATACTAATTGCTATCTGGCTCGATTAGACTGGAATTCCAGTTTTATACAATCTGGGTCTTTTTTTCATAGATTTGGCCATCACTCCTATCAGTAATAATAACACGGTATTCGCTAATTAATTGCTGAGGTCTTCTGTTTCAAGAAGTCAGTTGGGGGGAAAAGAAATGAGCAGCAGTAAGCAAAACTTATTTGGAAGAGAAAACAAAGGAGAAGTTGTTACTCATCCATCCTCCAGCCAACATACAACAATCACAGTTTACAGATCAACTTTGTGGTACCACACTAGTAGTTGTGTGCATGTACTGTTTCCCTTAACAAAGAGAGTTTATAGGGTGTGCTCACTTTTGTTTTTACCTCCAATTAAAGATAATCTGGTTAAACTGTTGGCCTGTTTAGATTCTGTCTGATCATCCGGTTGCTCGTGTGTTTTTTTTGTTGCCTTGTCTGACTTCATTGTAGCGATTTCTCAGCATCTATGTGGTTTGACAGTGTTATTGATAGCAATATAAATGTTAGCCAAAACTACAAAAATAAGACCAATAGGGGGCTGTTGCTGTGTTATTAGCTCTGCTGCAGTTTAAGGTTAAAGACGGGTTTAAACAAATTACTCTTAATCTCTTAATCGTAGTCACCGTGATGTCACCCACTGGTTTGTAGACTGCCGTTTTGAAGCCTCGAGTTCAGCAGTTTGGCGGTCGCCATTTGGGGTTTTTTTGCAACCAGAAGTGACATGAGAGGGTGGAGCTAAGTACAACTTTCATGAACTGAAAACACACTGTGAAAGGGTTAAAGTTGTAAGACGAAAACACGGACAACTCCAAGACCAGACAACGCCATGGTAGCGACCTGTCAATCACAAGGTAGCCACAAAACTAAAACATCCCCTGCTTTATGGTCTATTTGACTCTAAATGGGACCATAATTTACTAAATGAACATCATGCTGTATTGAAGAAGACTTGAAACTAGAGATTGAGACCATAAACTCATGTTTACCATGTTTACTGAGGTAATAAATCAAGTGAGAAGTAGGCTCATTTTCTCAAAGACTTCTATACAATCAGACTTCTTTTTGCAACCAGAGGAGTCGCCCCCTGCTGGCTGTTAGAAAGAATGCAAGTTTAAGGCACTTCAGCATTGGCTTCACTTTTCAGACCCGGAGGTAACCCACTGATTTTGACAAAACAGTCAGGTTAAAGTTAGCATGCAACTGCATTTTAAACCCTGTCAAACGTTACTGTACTTACCGTAGCCGGTGCACTCAGAGTTTCCCTGTGCAATGATGGATAATTAGTGACATAATGGGTGCACCACCCTTCCGTTTGACCTCAAAATAAAGATGTAGGTTATCTGGCAAAACTATCGGTATATTTACAACCCGTCTAATTGTCTGACCGTTGTGATTGTTGCCATGTTAAACCTACTTTGAGTTCATCACTGACAAAAAAAAAGGAGTGTTTTTCCGTTGGATAATTTTAAAAATCTTGCGTACTCTTGCTAGTTTCTCAACATTACCAACCCTAGCTTTAACAGCAGGTTAAGTACTGGTGGACCAGGAAATAGCCATGTCCAAGATAATTTAATACACTACGACAATGTACTGCTCTTGGTTGGAAATCCATTGGTAATTTTCAGCCCAAGACCCAGTCTAGACACATAATACATTTAATTTTTTAGCATGAATTGTTCATTGGTGTTTGACAAAGCCATGTGCTTACGTTTTCATTCACATTCTATGAACACATTAACTAGAAAATGCTGACTCTTGTCATCCAGGCCTTGCTGTGACCTATTTTGGATCCCCACCTGCAATTCAAGCAACGCTGCATTTTGTAAAGTCGTTTTCCAGCACGGATGATGAAGAAGAAAGCATTTATTTTAATGTCTTTTATGTCAGAACAGAAGCTGGGAGGCGTGCAGACAACTGGAGGCCGACTTCTCAAAATCTGACTTTTGTTTATAAATATCACCTAGGAAATTAGCAGCCAGACAAATCCACTGTTTTCATAGAAGTTCCAGCACCTTTGACAGAAAACTGCACCAGATTTATTCAGTATCGAACCTTCAACCTTTTCCACTTTTCGGCACACTGAAACCGCAGTGCTGAATTTTTTGAAATATTAAAAGCACTCCTCCGTCAGGATAAATCAATAAAAGTTTCGACACACCCGCTCATGTTTTGACAGCATTTTCCCTCCTGTGTTTTGATAATAAATACAGAAGATGGAGTTTATATTCAGTATGGAGGCATTTGGCCGTCCTTATGCTCATCTTCTTCTCTACAGTATCTCTTGATAGGAGCCTGCAATTCCAAAGGCAGATGAAAAAGTAAAACATGATACAAAACTTCTTTGAGGCCTTACCCCCAGTTGTTAAACACAGGTGGGAGGCAAAGTATGATATCAGCAGAGGTTTCGTGGCCTTCTCGGAGTAAAGTTGTTCGGCCCGTATTGAAGCCGTCCGCTGAATGCGAGCAGCCTCCTCCCGGAGAGTCGATGCCGATTCATCGCCTCAGGCCAACTAGCCATTTGGCCCTCGCTGAACCTCTCCTCTCTTTTCATTGTCTCTCTTTCTGATGCTGCCTCGCTCGCTCTGTAGCTCTGCCAGCTGAGCGGAGCGTCTGGCACCTTGGAAAAGCGCAAAGAAAAGGGAGGGAGAGAGGTGGACCAGCAGATGTAAAAAGCGAGCCTTTGGCTTCATCTTTTTTGTTCTTCTCTTCTTTACATCATTTTGTATTTCATTAGTGATGATATTTTTGTTGTTGAGGGGCCATGGTGCTGTTTGATTTTGGAGTTAGAGGCCACCCACTGTAACACATTGGAGCTCCTAAGAGGACGTGGTGGGGCTAACGTGAACAGACGGAGGAAGAGCAGATTGAGGCGAAATAGATTTTTAACACAGCTAGTGCGTTTACATGCACTTGTCTTAAAGGTGCAGTGTGTAGGATTAGGAAAAGGCGAATGGCCCTCTCTAGAGTCAGTGTTTGGTTTGTCCGTTCTGGGCTACTGTAGAAACATGGCAACCAGCTCGGTGAAGAGGAGGTCACGTCCAGAAGGTGACCCGCTAATTGCGAAAACGAGACCTGCTGCCTGACGACCTATTTCAACCTTAACTTATCTAGGTCAATGCTTAACCTTAACCATCTCACGAGAAATTCAGATTTTGCATCACTTTCTAGATGCAACCTGAAGAGGACCCGCTCCTTATGTAGATATAAACATCTCATTCTAAGAAAAACGATTCTTATTTTCAGATGATTATACACTAATAAAACATACTTATTATTATTATATTCCATTTCTGCCAATAGATCCCCCTAAATGCTACACACTGCTCCTTTAAAGCTAGGAGGAACCTTCATTTTGTGTTGATTTTGACGGTCCCTGTGGACAAAGGCGGTAGTGTATCCGAGCACCAGAGTCCCTTTAGAAAACCTCTCATTTTACTGCAACAAGGGTCTGACAGTCCAGGGCTGTCCTGGTTCTGGTTCTCCCGTGCCTCCTTTCCCTCTAGTGGGCTCAGCGATACGGCCTGGGCCTCCAGCAGCGTGGTGTCAGTGTTGGCTCCCAGTGGGGACAAGCAGAGTGGGAGCTGCTGCTGCCAGGGGCGGAGCTCTCCGCCTCCCGCCAGATATGGGTCTGTCCGCGGTGGGCTGGTCGCTGCCGGAGGCCCCGCTGGAGTTTCTATTGAACCTGCATGATTTCATCTGATTTTGTGCTGAATCGGACCCGGTGGTCCAGATGACAAGCATTAAGAATAACTGTATAGAAATAGCCAATCTTCTCGCTGATGGTCTCGTTTACTTATGTAGGTCATAAAGAAGCATCAGTATCAAATTGAGGCTCTTTCATGACCAGTTAAAAGTTCCTCACAGTAACTTTAAGTAATCACGCTGATTTGTTAAACGACACATAAATGAGAAACCTGGTTTCCATAATCACGGTACGGGATTAGAGAACATTTCCTCTGGAGAAAGCTGAATTCTTGGCCATGTATTCGTGTAACTGGTTTTCTAATCGAGTGTGACACCAGTGCTGAAAGTGATGGTGCGTAGATTCTGTATATCTAAATATGGTAGTTTTTAAGGCTGACACATTTGTGCTCCGTCAAAAAATTATAAATAAATACATCAAGCAGCAGCATATATTGTATCACTAAAGGTTGCGAGCAGGGGAAAACTGTTAATGGACCTGCTGGTTGTAAACACCGATTTGTAAAATCGGCAGTTTACTACAGTCAATGTAAACATGTTGTGCAATTTCCTTTGTAACCTGATTAACCTGATTTCTAAGTAAACACACTGAGTAAGAATGAAGATAGAAGCAGCAGCTTTCAAAGGCTGGCAGGAATGTGAAAGGTGCAGTAGTGAAGTGAACAAAAGGAAAAGTCTGGCCCTCGGTGAGCCTCTCCATCAACATGTGATCAAAGTGCATAAATAAATTAAAACCCGTCTGCATGTCTCACATTAGGAGCGCTACATTCTACATGTTTTGTTTTCTCCGTTGCCTCCTTAAACTGTGATGCTGTGACAGCTGCAGTCTCCTCCATTATGCAAATAGCAAAAACATGCGGCTGCTGTTTATTTCTGCAGCTGCATTCGCCTTTATGCAGACACGACGTGTGCATAGCCCCTTTTAGCATAACGCTCACTTCGTCTATCTGTTATAGTAATGGATTTCTGGCTTTCAAACATAGATCTCTGTTATTCTGACTCTGTTCAAACATGACAGCACCATTACGGGTAGAGACACGCGATAAGGGAGATCTGCAGCTTTTTTTCCCCCCTCTTCCTCACCATGATGGGAGCACCACTGGAGCAGCAAGTGTGAAAATATCATCAAGGAAGAGGAGCATTTACTCACGCTGCCTCAGTGATGAAATATAACTTTTAGGTTGCGGTTGACCATATTCAGCGTTGAGGGGAGTCTCACCCTTATTTGTCAGTAACCTCTCAAATACATTTTCTCTTTCAAATTGTCTTTTTCAATCATCAGTTACATCTAACTCATTTTCACTCCCAACGTGTCAGGCTGTGTCAGTGCCACTCGGCGTCTGATACCGACGTACTGAGGCACCCTTTAGGGTCTGTATGAGACTGTATGAGGGCTTTCAATTAACTCCAATGTAAACCCATCCACGTCAGATGGTCAGAACAACTGACGAAGTTTAAATAGCGAATAAATTCTGTGAATAAATCCTGTGTTTGTTTGACCCAATGGACGGGTTAAACAAACACAGGACTTTCACCCAGGAGACTACTGTTCGTGTCCCGTGTGAAACCAAGTCAACGTTATTTTACTGTAGTTTTGTTACGTAACTTCCAAACTTTACTAACACCGGTTGTGTAACAAGCGTAGTTATTTTCCAGATCGGATATCGGGCCGATACTGAGTCAAATAGCTGGATCGGATATCAGTGACTATGGGGCCAATCTATTAAATTCAGTTCTATGTTTGTATACTATATACTGTGCATTATATACTGGAATTTTAATTTCTGTTTAAGTTTTGACCGATTTGTCGCTGCATTAAAACGATTTATAGTTGAATTGTAATTCCTTTTAATTCTGAAGATTTTTTACCAAGTTTCTGGTGTATGATTTATTATTTTGATAATAAATAACAATTCAGTTAACTTATATCTATGTATTTATTTGCCACGTTAAATCTAACCACGTAGTTTTGTTGCGTCAGTAAACTTAAAAACTAAGTAAACCTACGTTGGAAGTTTATTTTGAAAATAGACTGTATATAACAAGAGGAAACTGTCCGTTTCCTGTGAACACTGACCAAACTGCAGTATTTAACGAGTTGTGAGTGAGAATGTGTTGGTTAAATAACTTCTACATTTACAGAGTGAAGTGCATGTGTGTGTGCTTTCACCTTTAGATGTACTAGATGCACCATCACTTTTAAGTCTCATAGCATATCCTAGCAATCTGATCCATACTGCATGAAAGCAAACGCTGCCTTTAGATGTGCTGAGACGATACTGCCAACACATACTGCATTTCTTCACACACGTAAGCCCCTAGAGGATCTTTACTGATGAAGTACACGTTTTACTGCTCATGTTAAAGCAACACAGGATGATCATATTGTTCTTTTAACGCGTTGGGAAGGAACGTAATACGAATCGTCTGGAGCTCACCTCTCTAATACGTCGACAATGGCACAATCATTTGACAAAAAGCTTGTTCTTGCTGCCCTAATGGTGACACCCATAGACACGAGAACACCTGTAGGAAGCAAATGGAAATAGACAAATCCCTGCAGACATACCCTTGGCTGAACTAAACGGTGTGCCAGCGGAGTAGTGAGTCTGCAGGGAGACCTCATTGTTGGGGGTTGTCAGGTCCACTTATCCAGACAAACCCCTACTAGCTTAGTCTAGGGACCGTTGGTAGTTAGATCTGAGCTAGAACCTCGGGCTTTTAGAGGCCTCTCAACCCTTACCATGTCAGGATAATGGTGTCTCACTCCCCAGAGGTCACAATCTATAGGCATTAGCCCTTCATCTACCTCTCTACCTCATTCCCTCCATCTCTAGATGTCACCATCAACCCATTACCTCGTCCCCACACCTTCAGAGAGAGGCAGAGGTGCCGCTGTCAGGCTCTCAATAGCTCTGCCCTGTCACTATTAATATCTCTCCTCTTCCCATCTCTCTCTTTCTATCTAGCTCGCAGCCCCTTTTCCTCTCTTCCCACTCATTCTCGGCTCATTTTGAGAGCATAGTTGACAGAACTGAGAGGGAGGGAGGCGGAGAGGTGAGTCAAGGAAGAGCATTTTCAAGGGCTATCTCACCTGGGAGTGCAACCAGACGGATACAGAGAAGAAACAAGAGCAGGGGTCAGTCAGTGTTTTGGAGAGGTGACATCCATCTTAGACTCACTTAGACAGTATTATTTGTCAAAAAAAAAAATATCCAGACAGGCTGTTTATGGAGAGAGAGACTTGACTCCCCTTTTGTTTTCTCAAGAAATGTCTCATTTACCAAGAAATTATAGCGCTGTTATCAGGTCATTAAATGGGCATTATCAGCGATTATTACACGGCTTTGTTGAATACTCGATTGTGATTGGTCAATCACAGCGTTCTATGCTTCTCTTCGTGCCACATCGCTATCATCATTATCCCTTACTTATAAGCCTCACAGATGTGGGCCAGTAGGGGCCTGCTAGTAGTAGGTTTTATCATTTATTCACATGGGAAATCACCGAAAGAAGGAATAAAAGAAAATGTGAGCAACCTCTAGCGACTGTAGTAATTTTGACAGGAGCAGAAGTGGAAGTCAGGCGCTGTAGTATAGACACAGGGTGAAATTTCCATATAGAGTGGAGGTCATGGGCGATGGATCGGACACAAAACACAGGACTATCACCCAGGAGTCTTTGTCTTTGTGTTCACAACCTTAAGTTTCACTTTTGAAACGTAGTTATTTTAAGCCAAAACACAATCTTTTTAACTTAACTAAGTAGTTTTGTTGGCTAAACCTAAACAAGCTATTTTGTTTGAGTTCAAAACGTCTCATTCAGTTTTACATGTTAGAACGTGTCACTTTTAAGTTTTGCTTTCACTATTACAACCTAGTAGGTGTAGCAGGCTCCTACTGACCCACATCTTTGAGACTGATAACAACTGATAACGCACATTTAATGAACTGATAACAGTCGAATTTGGTGACTCCCTGTACAAATGTTTGGCAAGCAAACACAAAAAACTGAATTAAATGTTCATTGACACATTTAAGATACACCAAGAAGTTGTAGCCTCAGCTGTGAAGCACTTAGGAAATAATATGAGGTACAGTTCCTCCGCCTGTTTGTGCGCATTTTTGATTTGTGCATAGAAAAATAGAATATTGTATCGGCAGACATGCATTTTATGAGGCGATATATTCAGTCCAGTTCTTTTTCTTGGCCTTATATGGGTGCTTTTGAACGGATCCCATTTCACTCGGAGTATTTATGAAGCCCATTCATCCTGTGTGGTGGGACGAGGCATTGTCTGAGTCAGGGAGCAACAATAGGACCAAAGCCAGACCCATATTGGGTCTCTTTACACCACAGAGGGAGATCAGAGGGGGAGATTAAAAGTGGATCTATGGCGCTTGGAAGGAGAAAACGGGAGATGAGGAGAAGGACGCTGACCTTCTGAGTTTTTCTTTCTCTGTTATTCCCTCACACATACATATCAAGACTTTTATCCACACTCTCTCTGCTATGGTCGGAGCATGCACGGGATTGCTTTCGTGAAAGTTTTATAGCCCCGGGCGAAGCCCCTAGCGTGACTCCAGGGGGGGGTTATGGGTAGTGTCTACCACTGAAGCCAAGAGCATCCAACCACTTCCACTATTCAATTAAACCCCTGGCCTGAGTGGTGGGGCGGAATCACAGGGGAGACCTGCACACGTAAATGTACAAATACTGCAAACATGCACGCACGTACACAAGCAAACTGTCTCTCCTCACACACATACATACACCTGAATGCATTTATATCTGGATATAGTCACAAGCATCCTTGAGAACACACTCACACGCTCACATTTGCCCTTTGTTTTAGAAACAACAAAGGCTATCTTCGGGAATGCAATCCACAAAGGATTACTAGGAGAGGAGAGGGAAGGAAATTGAAGCCATTAGAAGCCTTATTACTTTTTTATCAGAAACTGGAGGATTGGCTCGTAGAATATAGAGAGAGGAAAGAGAAGCACAAAGAAAGACGAAGATATAAAAGTGGGAAGGGGGTGGGGGGGGTAATAAAAAGAGTAAAGAACAAGTAAGACGGACTGATATAAGTGAAAAGCAGGGGGATAATAGAGCAAGAGAAACAAATAGCAAGTTGCTGAGGAAAAGAGGGAATTAAATGAGTAAATGAGAGGGAGCGCTCGGAGGAAATAATGAAATTCTTGCACATCAGCTTGGTTCCATCAGAAAAAGCTTGAGCCACGGGTGCCAGTTGCTTAAAAGTCAACTGCTTGGCAAGAAACTGCAGAGCAGCACTGTGTCCTCTGCTCCTCTAACGTCCTCCCTCAGCCCATTTACTTGGCTCACATAGAGGAAGCTGCAGAGTAATTGTGAGGATGGTAAATGTGTGTGTGCGTGCATGTTGCTCCGGTATCCCTTTTAGGTTGGGAAAGTGTGCCCGTGTGAAGTGCTAATATTGATGAATGAGGGTGCAGTGGATGACTCATGGGAGAAAGGGGTCGATACGGGGTGTGCGGTGAACGTGTGTGTTTCTGTATAGTCTGTGTTTATGTATTAAAGCGCGTGTACTTTGCATTATTTCGTGCCTGTATTACGTGCGTGTCCACTGTTGTGTCAGTATTATATACCGCCAAAACCCGGCTGTCACTTAGCTCCTACCTAACTATTTGTTGGCCCACGCTGCAGATTGAGAAGCAAAAGCCACATTTTTACACCGAAGTTCAGGGTTGAGGGTTAACGTTGCACTTCAAAGACTCGACTGTGGAGGAAATACTGCATATTCAGCTCGCCTACCTCGACCTCCCCGACTCAAAGCGAGTGTCTCTCGCTCCTCGCTCCTCGCTCGCTCGCTCTCTCGCACTCGCGCAAGCTTGAGGGGATGTATCATCTTCAAATGAGGAGACATCTCATAGGAGACCAGGGGAACGGGCTGGAATGCTAATTGTCCTGCTGTGCAACCGCTGGAAAAAGCAATAAGAAATGAAATCAGCCCGCGGACATGCATGCACACACATAAACACACTTAACTTCTTCTTTGGATATTGTGTGTGCTAATATTTTGCATAGTTACTGTGCATACTGATGATAATACGATGGCAGCAACATGACTCTTGTTAAAGGGGACATGTCATGTAAAACTCACTTTTTTAGTGCCAAGACTGAAAACATGTGATTCAACGAGCCATTCAGATTTGGCTCCTGTTCCTATGTCACATGCAGGCTCATTAGAATATACCACCCACAGCTTGAGAACTACAGGCCAATTCATAGTTTCCGCATCTCTGTGTGTCCGCTTTGGTCTACGTGACATAAAAGTCTTCATCCATGCCCGCGGGGGACCCATGTGCAGCCCAAAATCTGTGGCCTTACGGACTGTACACATAGCAAGGGCGCCGAGTGGTTTGCCAAGAAGAAGAGGAAGAAGAAAATAAAGTAGATGCTTGTTTTGAAGAGAGGCTGTGCGAGGAGATCTTTACCTACATTTATATAATTCGTCTTTAATGGAACAGTGTGTAGCATTTAGGGGGATCTATTGGCAGAAATGAAATATAATAAGTATGTTTTCTTTAGTGTGTAATCACCTGAGTCAGCCACGTTGCACCGCCATGTTTCTACAGTAGCCTAGAACGGACAAACCAAACACTGTTAACTTTTCCTGCTTTGGCAGGAGTCGATAACATTACTCGCTCTCGTCGCTGCCGCTCTCTCTCTCTCTTGCTTCACCATTCACTTCCCACATATACACACACTCTACACACTGGCTCTGCTCCAAATGACCTACAGTACTCTTACAACTGGCTCTAGAGAGGGCCATTTGTGTTTTCGTCCACCGTAGCTCTCCAACACGCTTGGGACACGGGAGAGGCTTCAGTTGGTTGCAATCTCCTCACCTCACCGCTAGATACTGCCAGATCCTACACACTGGACCTTTAAAGGAATACAAAGACAGCCAAATGGCGTTGAACTCCTGGCAAACAATGCTATGGTGCATTACCTTCAGCAACTGGAATGAAGTGTGGATTGGGAAACACCAGAATGCCGCGAACCCTCAATTGTAGTATGAATGGAACCGTGTGTGTGTCTAGTGTGTGTGTAGAGTATGTGGGAAGTGAGTGGTGAAGCAAGAGAGCGAAAGCGGCGGCAACGAGAGCGAGTAACGCTTTTGGCTCCGGCCCAAGCAGGAAAAGTTAACAAGAGTTTGTTTTGTCCGTTCTGGGCTACTGTAGAAACATGGCAGTGCAACATGACAGACTCTGAAAATGAGCATGATATGTCCTTTTTAAGGACGCCTACACAGAGACAATAAACACCACTCCCACACTTCTGTATGTAGACACAGAAACCCCTTTGATCCACACTGTAATCTCCTCACTGCATCAAACACTGGTAGTTTTACACTGCTGACTGAGAAGAGATGATGATACCATAATGATACCATAACCTGTGTGTGTGTGTGCGTGCTTGTGTGTGTGTCTCGGCCCATTATCTGTGACTTAGAGCCCATCTCCAACACTGACGGGCCCTATGGTTAAGTGCCTGTAATAAAGGTCTTAAGTGTTTTGGGCAAGCCTGAAACTCAGAGGCCATTTGCTGCAACAAAAAAACGCTCAGGATACCCCCTTCGCCTCGGCATCATCCTGTGTATGGAAATGATCCAG
>CAKAKR010037656.1:0-26019 GCA_916700685.1 Adelosebastes latens
AATGATGTTGGGGATGTTGCCATGGCTACTGTAGCCCAGCTGCTGCGAGTCCTGAAGGTTGCAGTGGCCACCAGTCAAACCCATCATGAGTGCCTGGGAGTAGTTGAGGGTGGAGGTCTGGTTATACAGGCTGTCAGAGCTGATGGGGGTTTCAATCATGTTGAACTGCTCCAACTGGCGACCACAACAAAAAAGACATATCACAACTGTCGCTGCTGTTTGTATCCAACGTGTAAAAGCTCCAAAGCAAAGAGCAGGTTGAGAGCATACAGTAAACATGGACATTTAGGCTTTTGTCTGTACCTGTTGTGAGAGAGCACTGGCCTGAATGGACGGGAGCTGCTGGTCGTAGAAGTCTGCAAACACGCTGCCCAGTATGGAGTTATGCTGCAACAACAAACCAAATCTGTTTATTTAGATTTAAAAAAATAAAAATAAAAATAAAAACTCCTAGTGCGGACCATCAACGATGAACATACTTCATCCAGGCTGCCGATGTTATACATTTAACATAAAATGTGGAATATGAAAAAGACACTGGAACAACAAAGTGCTTAATATCACCGCACAACATCTGGAAATCTTTGGGTTGAGTAATTCACAGCCATTTTCCGTGTGCTAATGAGTCTTCTGTACGTGCATGATATAATATTTGTGTATATATTGCAGAGAGGATAAAGCTGTGCACTCACTCATTAATGAGTCTGTAACTCAAACAGTAACATCAATGTAAAAGGGATGGCAACACACAGAAGAAGCAGTAAACAATCATGTAATCAACACCTAATTAAGAAGTAACTTCTTCATTCTCAACAGACGTTTTAAGACACAGAGACACCAAACATGTGACGACCCACTGAGGTATTTGTAGTTTCAATAATAAATGCAAACTAAACCAGTCCCTGCAATATTTGCAAAAACCTTGCGGTATTTACAGACTTTGCTGTGACATCAGTAGGCATCCACTGTCGCAAGAAATAATGCATGCATATTTCATAAAGAGAGCTACTTACAAATCAAGTGCCACTTTGGCAGCATTTTCCTATCTCAAGAACACTAAAATATCACATGGAAATTATTGAAAACCTGTAGACACACACAAAAAAAAGTCTTTGGCGTGTAATAACTAAATAAATAAATGACTGACTAAATGAACGAATAAGCAAACAAATTGATTAATTACATGAATAAGAATCATTCCATCATCCTAAAGGTCAGTATACACTAACCACTGACCATTAAATGTCAAAAATCAGTCAGCTAAAGATAAGGACGGACAGGGATGCCTTACTTCCTTCCATATGAGCTTCCTCTGCTGCCTTCTGGCCTTGGTGTTTTAATTAACACGAACCAAATGGAGAGAATTTCACATCATGAAATAAAGGGAATCATTGAAAATATAATCCCCTTTGTGACTTGATTCTCCCTCCTCTGACTCATCCAGTACAAGCTAATTCTCTTCAAGTTCCTCCTCATTTGAATGTCCTCATTGAACCAGCGACAGAAATTCTCCTATTTCATCGCGGCCTCTTAATGTATAAGTAATTGGATCATATTCTCAGCCCGTGCTCCTCCTAGTTCAAAACCAAATTATCTGTGTGTGCTGCAGATGTCCCCACAGGGCAGAGCGGGATAATAGAGCACACAGCCTGTCAGCTGTGGTTTAGCCCGTGGATAACCTCGGCGCTACGAGTGAGCCACTTCAGCAGGACGCAACTGAGCTGGGGAAGCAAACGGCAGAACAAAGATGTAAAAAAAGAAATTTCTCTTCTATCTGTATCTCAAACACACACAAAGTCACAATACAGTAGAAGCAAATGCTCATTGAAAATGCGACCTTAACTCAAGGTTTTATTTAGGGAATGTTTTCTACAAACACTAGCAGTAAACGAGTTACCGGGGTTTGAAATCTCAAATGCTTACACTGAGTCTGACACATATTAACAACCCTGATCCATGTTTACCTTGGGTGTGTTTATCTTAAAGCACCACCCCGCAAGCAAGGTTCAGTTTGTTGAGATTCAACCATGGGAATGATTAGCAGCTTCTCCTTTTGAGGGAGTAGGATTACCATCTCCCCTCCCAGGCTACCTTAAATCCTCATGCTGGTGCAAAAACCATAATAAACACAAAGATCTGATGAACATAAAAAAAACAAACTCCGGTACGGAGTCTTATACTGTAGCAAGACTGGGGAGGAAACAGTGGAGATGCAACGCAAATACCACAAAAGCAGCAGAGAAGGAAGGTCAGGGACACAGCTACATAACAACACATCAATGACACTGAGTGTTTAGAGAGACTGGTGGTCAGATCTGGGCAAAACAGGGACTACTTCTAGTGCTTCTACTATTAGTACTGTAATCATATTATCACATCATTTTAAAAATTGTATATTGTGATATATGAATTTTTTTTCTTATCTCCAAGAATGTTTCCTGAAATACTTGACAATGGGCCTCATGCAGCGACATTCTCTTTAATTTCTCTTATAATTTTCTGTTAAGAGAAAAAACGTTTGGAGTAGTCAACTCCAAATGCATCGAACGTTCTTAACCATCTAAATCTGCTCTTACCCAGGTGTGCTGAATGATAATCCCCACTTAATCATAAATTGGAGGCGTGTGGCTGATTGTTTATTATTAGCATAGGTAACGTAATGCCTCCTAAACACTATATAAGAGCAGGTGTTAGCATAAGTAACGCCCCTAAGCACGATATAAGCGTAGGTATTAGCATAGGTAACGCCCCTTAAACACTATAAGGAAACATTGGTGAATCCCAAAAATCAATGGGAACTAACAAAATAAGAACAAATCCTGGATACAAACAAAAATAAGAGGAAATTTGTTCTTATATCACTTCCTGCATGAGGCCCAATGTTTAGCTATGTCATAGCATGGAAACCACAGGTGTAAACAATAACAATAATTATGGCGTTCCACTGAGAGAGAACACCTGTGAATCTCCTGCTGTGACACGTTAAAATGTCAGCTATGAAAAAAGGTCTATTGTACAGCATATTGATAGATTTTTGTCCTTTTTCCCCTTCCGTATTTATAGAAGCAAAGTAAGTAAGTAAATAAATAACTATTTACTAGTAGCCTGTTTTGATTAATAAACAGACTTTTCCTTGCCCAGATCTGCTAATGTCAACACAATACAAGCAGCTGTAGGGGGGGCAGCCACAGAGTCCTACTCGGCAACGATAACCACAGGACTACGATGCAGGGGGACGGTGACGTTTATACAGAGCGAGCCAGCAGCTCACTGGTTCACACGCCCTTACTTGAGGCGAGCCTCCGGGTGAGAAGCCTTGATTGGAGACGGGGGAGGTTGGAGACTGATTGGCCGAGGATCCGACCCTACTGCGGTACTGTTGGAGGGAGGAGGCCTGATACAAGAGGATACGTTGGAGTTATTCACATTGGAGGATGCTCTTTATTGGCGTCTGTGTGTGTCAATGTATACTGGATATGGAGCTTTGTTATATGTGGAGGTTTCTGCAACTACGGGTATTTTTAAGTCCCAGTAAGGAAATTTTGGATTTATGTTAAAATTAGCAGTGCAATGCTTGATAAATATACACAGTGTTATTACCCATCTTGACATAAAAATAATTACTAATTAATGTAATTATGAAGCATTTTATGGGTCCAAACACCACTTTTCTTCATGCCCCACAACTGTGGTTCTCAATGAGATACGTAAAATGATCATTATTTCAAATGTTTCATATACATATTTACTTTACACCATATTAAAGTACTTTTTTTTGTTTACAAATCATTTATATGATTTTTTAATCTAAATGTGCCTGTCCCAAACTTCTGAGAAGTTTTATTCAAAACCAAACAAATCTAGTTTCCATGGAAACAGAAGTTAGAAAGTTTAGGCCGCCCACATAGGTGACCCTCAAGATCAAGAAAAACGAGGTTAAGATCACCTTTTCTTCTGAAGCATTTATGTTGTGTCCTTACCATACAGCTTAGCAATTGTGTATTTTGAATGACATTTAAAAAAATAATTTAATATTAATCAAAATTCAAACACTTGATTTTAATGTGTTTTGTATGATATTATGCTATGTATTTATTTTGCATTTGTTTTATGTTGTGGCGTCTGAAACTTTAATGTATGTTTAAATGCTGCTGTCTTGGCCAGGTATCTCTTGCAAAAGAGAGTCTTAATCTCAATGATTACTACCGTGTTAAATAAAGGTTAAATAAAATAAAATAAAAAAACAAAATTAATGTTGAATTCATGTATATGAGATGCTAAGAGTCAAAACTAACGTAGCAGACCTTGCTAGCTGTCATTTATCTGCAATATCAGCAAAAATGTCATTTCCGCAACAGCTTGAGGTGTTGCGGTAAAGACATTCGAATTGCAACATCTGTCATAAAAACATCATATTTTTTTGTGTATAAAGACTGACATCTATGGTTACTGTCTACATTTTTCAGGGTGTAGAGAAAATAATGAAATCCCCTATTTTTAAAAACAGTTTTTATTATTTATTTATTTACAATGATGCACAAATCTTGATGAAAATAAATTTGAATGATTTAAAAATATTTAATATTTGTATTATTTTATTCTAATTAATTTTTTTTATAGAAATTTAAAAAGCAAAATGTATAAAATTAACATTATTGTAGGCTGATGTTGCGGTAGTGATGAAAATCATAAAAAAATAAACACGTTACAGCTTCAGATCTTAACTACTATATGTCATTGTTTTGTACTTGTTTGTATTAATACTCTGATGGTTAAAATTAAAATTCATAGAGGTTGATATTTTTTTAATTTGGGAGAGACAAAAGTGACCGTAGTTGCAGAAACACCCATGCATGTCTGGTGCTTGTAGGTTATTATCCAGTTTACCTTTTGACTGGAAGTACATAAACAGCAGCCAGGTACCCTGACAGAGGAATCACTAAAATACTGATTCATGGTTGTAACCCAGCATACTAACATCTAGTGCTGAAATAAAACCAATACAGTAGTGAACACCGTGTACCACATGTCACATCAATGCATTAATAATACTGAAACAGATCTGGGAGAAACAGAGAAAGCTACAGGGGATTAATTAGGAGAGGAAAAATGCTGCCAGCAACCCAAAGCTAAGCGACTGAATATTGTAAAACGGGAGGATCAGAGAGAAGCGACTCTCTTTTGTTAAGTTCTGTCGTATCTGCTCTTTTCAATCTGCTCATCCAACAAAATCAAAAAGAATATTTGCACATACTAAAAAAATGTATTGTGATCACAATATCAACTTGACTCAAGCAATACACAACCATAACTGTGTGAAAGAAAAATAATATCATAGTAAATAACAGATAAACTATAAAGATCACTCAGATTTATAGGTGTATCAAACGAGACTGATAATCTCAACAGGAGTTCAAACCTCCACATTCCTAATCTATGAGATAAGATATCAAAATATTGGTAGCATGAGATAGAGAAGGGATAAAGCAGTTCAAGGTCTCGAGATTCAGATATAAACCCGTGGAATGATCCATTGAAGATTTTCCATTTTCTTTGCTGTAACTGGATTTGCTTCGGACCTAAAATCTACAGCTTAGAAACGGAAGCAAACATCCAAAACCTCACCTCAGCAGCCCGGGTTTGATGCTGCTGACCCGTGGCCCTCTGCTGCATGTCATCCCCTCTCACTCTCCCCCCTATACTGTCATTCTCAAGCTACACTAACAAAGGCAATAAAAGCCCTAAAAAAATCATCTTTAAAATGAACAGAACAGTTAGGTCTATGCTGGTGTCTTGCTGTGTTTCCTCCTCACAATGTTTCACTTGACCCGACACTGCAATAACTGAGACCGAGTGAATGTAGGGCACTTCGTTTCTGCAGTTATCCGAACACATTCCCACTGCAGCAGAAGAAGGGCAGCGAGAGCCGAGATCTGAAGGACGCGCAGTGCCTCGCAAAAAGCATTTAGACTCCTTGATGTTCTGCATATTTTGTTATGCTTTTTGTTTTTGCCTTTGTTCTGCGCAAAAAAAAAGTCACATCTATGTAGGGCTGTCAAAGTTAACGCGTTAATAACGAGTTAACGCAAATTCGTTTTAACGCCACTAATTTCTTTAACAATACAACTTGCGATTTTTAGGTTGTAGCAGGCTCAGTTTTAGAGATAGAGTGACGATACTGGCATCATATGAAACTAGAAACCAACCATATCATACTAGCTTGTCATGAAGGAGGCTAAATAACGCTCCACACTTGTGCTAAAGGATAAAACTAAGGAAAAACTGGCATGGCCATTTTCAAAGGAGTCCCTTGACCTCTAAACTCAAAATATGTGAATGTAAATGGGTTCTATGGGTACCCACGAGTTTCCCCTTTACAGACATGCCCACGTTATGATAATCACATGCAGTTTGGGGCAAGTCATAGTCAAGTCAGCACACTGACACACTGACAGCTGTTGTTGCCTGTTGGGCTGCAGTTTGCCATGTTATGATTTGGCATTTTTTTATGCTAAATGCAGTACCTGTGAGGGTTTCTGGACAATATTTGTCATTGTTTTGTGTTGGTAATTGAATTCCAATAATAAATATATACATATATTTGCATAAAGCAAACATATTTGTCCACTCCCATGTTGATAGGATTATTAAATACTTGACAAATCTCCCTTTAAGGTACATTTTGAACAGATAAAAAATGTGCGATTAATTGTGATTAATCAATGGACAATCATGTGATTAATCGCGATTAAATATTTGTATCGATTGACAGCCCTAATGTTATGACTTCAAATAAAAAATATTAGTCATATTTATTTTTGATGTTAATGATCGCTATACAACTCAGACTTTCCACGATAACTGCAACACAATGTGCACAACGTCAAGGAGTCTGAGTACTTTGACAAAACACACGGATGCCATCTGAAGACACATTTTCAGGTTAAGAAATGTGAACCAATCATCACTGTGATACACTGATGTGATGCGGGCAGACTGCTCACCGTGTTCATGTCCATGGTCATGTTGGCTTGTGAGGACGTCTGGTTGTTTGACGTGGAGTTCACGGAGGACGGCAGCTGGACCAGACCTGTCTGCTGGAACATGAAGAGCTGGCTCATAAATAGATACAGACGTCGTGTAGTTATCAAGTATCACTTTATAGTTTTAATATTGGCTTATCACAGGTTAAGTGTGTTTGCAGATATGTCAAACAAATTAGCAATACATAAACGGCTGCACTATTATGTATATAAGGACTTACAGTGGTTTTCAAGTGTTCAAACTTTACTATCTAATCTTACTGTTGTTGTTTACAATAATGTTCATCAGATAGATTTGAGGAATCTACAAATGTTGTTAACATTATGTGTTTATGTCAAAATAAATATAAAATATCATTATTACCTTTTTTTTTTACACTTAATTATTGATAACTGTATTAAGAAACCATAAAATTACTCAGAATAAAACATCATAGAGGCCAAATTTTTAACTCAAGACCAAATCATCTAATCATGTTTGAATCATTATTTTGTTATTTATGAACGGCTGCTACTGTACATCAGAGCTAATCCTCATCAAGAGGGTTTTCTTCAGGATGTGAAGAGTTGATCCGAGGATAGAGAAGAGTTTCCACAGTGCTGAGGCAAACTGATGGTTTTGGGTGCAACATCTTAATATATTTGCTTTTACTTTTTTAAGACGATGTTTTGTGGTGGGAACCCTGCACGTAGTACGATCAGTGAGGGAGAGACTGTAACACAGAGTAGTAAACATGACAGAGGTCTGTGCCCTGCTGGTAATTAGAGACTTATATTCGTCATATACATACAGGTACAAACATGAAATTTGACCTCTGCATTTAACCCATCCTAAGCATTGTCGGAGCAGTGGGCTGCTGTGTAGCGCACGGGGAGCAAACTTGGGGTTCAGTGTCTCGCTCAAGGACACTTCAACGTGCAGACAGGAGTAGTTGGGGATCAAACCGCCAACCTATTACCAAAAATGTGTCTTGTGAGGTTACAGTGACGTTCAATCATAAAAAACTAATCAGTTCATCTTGAGTCTAAGTGGATGTTTGAGCCAAATTTGAAGAAATTCCCTCAAGGTGTTCCTGAAATATCGCGTTAACGAGAATAGGACGGACTGACGGAAAATACTTTTTAAAAATACCTGTGAAGTAAAGTAAAAATACTTGAGGGTCGGGTACTTATTTTCCACATCATCTTCTTCATTAACAGCAGGGGGCCTGATTTTTTTTACATCTCAGATATGTTTTATTTCCCTCATTTATTCTCAATCTGCCCACATCTGGATGATGTCGTTCTAACTCTTGAAAAGTATTTGCTGGCTGTAGACAGTCGTCCAGATTTGAGATCTTAACATCTTAATGAAGCAGCTTTACAGAGAAACTGCAAAGCACAGTCTTGGAATAACTGCTACTTACGTTGGGGTTAATAAAATCCATTGAATATATTTGCAAAGAGGACGATTATTTGGGACTTCAAACAGTGCTTTCCAATTGTTTGCATTACACAGCAGTGATTGCTAAAATCAAACTTTACAAAGTAACCATTTTGTTTTTGCATAAATACTGCAATAATTGGACAAAATAAAAAAAATTCTTGCATGTAATTCACAGAGTAGTTGTGGACAGAGTACTGGAGGGAAACTCACTTGCTGGCTCTGTTGGGTCTGGGACGACGGCTGCTGGTTGAAGAAGGCATACTGGGACAGCTGCTGCTCAAGGTTCATGGCGTTGATGGCCGCCTGGGGGGGAGGGGGAGGAGTACAGCAAAATGTCACACATGAGGTTCAGATGCTTTATGGAAATGCATTTATTCCTGCTCAGTTGAGTGATTTTAAAATCAATTATTTTACATCTACCTAATGAAATATTGCTCATTCTGGGCATTTTTTACACCACAAGCATAACTTTCGGGAACAGAGATTTCGAGAATAAAGTCGTAATATTACGAGAATAAAGTCATAACTTTACAAGAAAAAAAGTAATTTCCTCCTCCACAAAAGAGGCATTTCCCCCAGGTCCGTGTGGTTCTTTCTTCGGAATAAACGCAGTTTCTTGCACAATCTTTTCAAGGTCCTGATACTGATGATAATGTGGTGCTGATGTGCCAAGAGATTAAGTATTTTGTTATTTGTGAAACATATACTAAAGTATAACTTCACAAGATGCTCCACGTTCCTCATTTTCACACAGGCTGCTCTATTTCCCCTCTAAAATAACACGTAAAATTACTACTTTATAATATTATGACTTTATTCTCGTAATAATATGACTTTAGTCTCGAAATCTCAGATTTACTCATTTTCACTAATTTTTACGTTGTAGGTCATGGTCAATGGTCTAAAACAAATTAAATCAAGCATTCAATGATCAATTAAGCTTGCGTGATTGGTTTTCTCAGGAAAGCCGAGGTCAGAGCACAGAGCGGGGCTCTACTACCTGAGAGAGAGTGAGAGGTGGAGATGTCGGGGAGAGCTGCAGGTTCTGGTGCTGGTGGGAGTCTACTGCGTTCAGGATGAGAGGAACCATGTTGTCCTGACCAGACTGCATTTCCATGGTTACTGTGGGCTGAGAGGTGTTCACTCCTACCCGGTACACAGAAAACGGCCACAAGGAAAGAGTTTTTAAAAGCACACAGAGTCATAGAGAAATTGGCACCAGAGAGTGCTAAATGTTGAAAAGTTAACTAATACCCTGCACATAACTATGGGAAATTAAATGTGAGCGGAACACTGTCGGTGGCGTTACCTTGCGTGTTAGCCAGAGTCTGTGAGCTGTTGGGAGAGCTGAACGAGGCACCCACTACATCGTCTGAGTCGAGCGGGGTGGGCAGCGGAGGAGGAAACTGGATGTTGGTCAGGTCAGGGAGAGAACCACCAGTGTTGTGGGCTGCTGGTTTTAGTGAAATGGTCAGCTGCTGCTCTGGAGACGGGAATATGCTGCAGAAAACAAACAGGTGAGGACAAGCTTAATACACCCAGCTGGCTGGTGTCAAATGAAGGAAACCTAAACGCTGGGTATCTCATGAGAAATGCTTGAAAATGTTTCCCAATACAAAACAACTCCAGAGATATTTGGACATCATGCATTTGGCCAATGGTGCTTTTGCAAATGCTTTGGCTCCGCACTCGTATTACTTTGGCGGAGTAAATGAAAATGATTTTTAATGACAGGCCGATGGCTTCAATTTAAAGCGATGTTGTATTCATACTTGTTCATCTGATGAAACATTTCCTCACACCAGCTCCACACAGGAAAACCAGTAAAATACTCACTGGATCCCTGGAACTTTGCAGGGCTTGGACCTTGAAATGTTCTATAGAGAAAAAAATATTTACAATTAGAGTATAAAAGCTGATAGAAAGAAAACATTTATGCATGTGTAGAAGTTCCACCTTTTTGCACTCCCAGTTCTGGTTTTGTCCGTCTTCATCAACCTCCTGTTTAATTGGTTCGGCCCCCGGTACAGTGAGCAGGAGAACTGGAGAGATGGAGAAATAACAACAACAAAAAAATCTCCTCAGTCTCTTGGGTTTACAGATGTCCACACGGTTTGAGCTCATAATAATCACAGCCCACATGTCCTCTGTTAATATGATCAAGCGGTATTTAAATGCAAAAGAAAAAGCACAAAGAAGAAAGGAAGGACGAGAATAGAAAAATAGGATAGAAGAAAAAAAAAGGAGACAAGAAATGTGACATTAACAAAGCAAAAAGATAAAAAAAAAAAAAAAAAACATAATGGCAATAATGGGCAAAACCTAAAAATATCTTCAAGAAGATTTATACAAATTCCATCAAAGTGCTCCTGAAACTGAAATAATCGGCCATTAGCAGTAAAATTCATCGGACACTTGGATGCACTCTCTCAGCAGCCATTTTCCTCCTCTGCCTTCAAAGCCACATTCAGACTCTTTCATCGCACGCTGGAGGGCACTCGACTGAACCGCAGAGAGAAAATACCACAAAAAAAAAAAAACAGGCTTACAACAGAACAGCCCCACCCACCACCACCTACTGCAGACAATAGGAGGACAAACACCTGAGCAGTCTGGTTAAGAGCTGACCTGATTAACAGCTCAGTTTATACAACATGTATCTACATGAGCTTATTACACTTATCTCAACCTACTGGTCAATATTTGAATGAATGTCATGATTCTGAGCATGTTCTTCTTCTATATCCAGACTTCATGGTAGTTTTAAATCAAGAAGACCTATTTTAAGACCACTTTTGTGCTTTTTCCCTTTCTTTTAGTGTGTTAGATAGTTTCTTGTGCATGTAAAAGGTCTGCAAAAGTCCAGGCCAAAGGGAGTTACTCTCCTCCACAGAAACACTGCTGCTGAACTGCCTGAAACGCCTTGATTGAAGTCCCGCCTCTACCGTAACGTGGTGATGTCACCAAGTAACAGATTTGCATAATACCTGCCTAGCGGCTAGTTTGGCACAAAGTTTGGGTTTATGTTCGCCGTAGTGAAGCCAGCACGAGGTGCACACGCCAGAAAATTACATCATCGCGGCTTTCGTGTGGTGTGCCAAGGCTCCGCTAGTTGTCGCTGTGCTCGGCCGTGCACCTCTGAATTTTTGTAACTACGCGCCCACAGCGCGCGCTGCACCTTTCATTTCAACATGGACGCCTTTGAGGCGACCTCTACGGCTGTTCATTGAGAGACCATGGGGACAGTCACATGACATTAAATACTTGGAAAGAAGTAGGCAACACACTGGGGAAAGAAGAGGCTTACTGCCGCAGGCTGTGAAAGAATATGAGATCGTTTTGTAAAAGCTAAAAAAAGGTCCCATTGAAAGAGTGGCGACCCGAGGGTTAATAATTACAGTACACAAATGCAATGTTTGGCGGTACGTCTCTGTTTACTTCTGTTGCCAGGCAGCCTGATTTCCTTTCCGGTAAGACTCGTTGACTTCTTGCTTATCCACAGAATATTTTGTTTGTACATCTCCTGGCGTTTCAGAGCACATTGCAACAAACGTCGAGCATAAACGCCTCTATGAATGCTCGTAGCACGCGCGCTATCTACGGAGGCCCGCGCCACGGTGTCTCGCGTGAGTATAAACAAAGCTTTAGAGCGGAGTCCGAAGAGTTTGGTTCGGTTGACCAATCACAACAGAGCGGGCCAGCTGACCAATCAGGCAGGGGGTGAAGAGGTGCTGCAGCACAGCCGGTATGAGAAAAAGAAAGTGTTTTTTTGAACATTAAAGCACGTAAACACGTTGTAGTAGAAACCCAAAATACAAGTATGCACATGAAAATAAGCATAATAGGTCGTCTTTAACAACTTTAAAGTGAAAATTGTTTGAGAGAATGCCTCTACCTCTTTTTGGCTGGAGCTCCTGTGATCCTCCAGTGAACGAGGCCTGCTGGGCAGGAGTTAATGTGCTCTGGTGCAGTGCTGAGTCAGAGTTTGTCCTGCAGCACAAGAATTAAAAAAACAATCACACAGTGCATTGTGTAGTAAGATCTAAGACACAAATACTGTGTCTGTTGTAAAGCAAAGAAACGATAACTCAAATACGATGTACTGCACATAAAAACAATTCTTATATGAGTTCAAGCTTTAAACCAGGTAAAAACTAGAGCTGCAACGATTAGTTGACTGATCGATTAATCGATCGACAGAAAAATAACTGTTTTGATTAGTCATTTTTCATGCAAAAATGGCAGAAAATTACGTTTTAAGCCTCTCAAATAGGGAGATTTCCTGCTTTTCTCTGTTTTATATCATGTTAAACTAAATATCTTTGGGTGTTAGATTGACAAAACAAGACATTTAAAGACATCACCTTGGACTTTGACCAACTTTTTCATTATTTTCTGACATTTTATAGACCAAACGATCGATTAATCAATCGATAGAATCGATTAATCTAGAAAATAATCTTTAGTTGCAGCCCTAGTATAAACCAACATCAACCAATTATCAACACAATTTAATCATACTACCATATCAAATATGCTAACAAGGATGTAACACAAGGATAATCTAAATGTGATCCTGTATTTTATAATGATGAAAATCTAAATGCAGCATTTTGTCCCTGACGGTAATCTGTGAAAATAAAATGTGTGATTATGTTTCCATAAATCAGTTAGGATTTTTAAAGTCTTGTGTTATGTTCCCAGTTTGTCTTGTATTAATCTGACCCTACATCTTCTATCATCGAGGAATATAATGCAAATCATGAAAGCAGTGTGGTACAAGTCAGAATTATTAGGGCTTTATTATGATCCTAATTAAAAGAGTAAACACTCAGTTATGCAGTCATGCAGGGACTGGGCTGTCTTACCTCCTCCAGCTGGTATCAGGTGGTGGTGACAGATATACTGAACCATATGGACAGCTGTCAATGTGAGAGCGCAGGTTAAGAAAATACAGCTG
This sequence comes from Adelosebastes latens, assembly GCA_916700685.1. NCBI lineage: Eukaryota > Metazoa > Chordata > Actinopteri > Perciformes > Sebastidae > Adelosebastes > Adelosebastes latens. The sequence goes on from CAKAKR010037656.1 coordinate 13,430, forward strand.
GAGACTGGAAGTCTTGGCACATTCAGTGCATTCAGTCCTGTGAAATCTTTCAACACGAGGAGATGAAATCAAGAAGCACAGTGACGCCGGTGGTGGTGTCTCAAATAAACCAGCAGCACGTGATGAAAGTGAGGGATAATGAACAGTGAGCTTCACATCACGGCCTGTTTGTCACTCAGGGCTTAATCTGCTATACTGACTGGCTCATTGTGCGTGCTAAACACGATCATAATTTGGCTTTAATTAATTACAGGCTGAAGCCATTTACGAGCATGCAAAGAAAATGAGCAGCCGTAGAAACATCTGTAACATCCATGAGCTACATTTAGGTACGTGTGTCACCGCAGTAAAGAAATCCTATAAAACAACATATCGCTTCTAAAGTTTTATGATCTCTGATCTCTTGAGTGAAGGCTGGGGTGTTACTGACAAAATCTAAATATTACATCCATATCAAGATTTCTCATTGTAATGTGAGGACACCTCATTATCAGGTAGCTAGATGTAATGTGACACAATACAATTACCATGTAATAAATCAGATTTTTGTCAGCTGTATTTTGTTGTTCTGCATTGCATTATATTGAAAGGTGTTTACAGGGATGGACAAAATATTTCAATATAACGAGATTCTTTTCAAGGGCACCATTCATTAATTCAGCGATAACAGGCAAATTCAACTACAATGCAGCATTGAACACCAGGTAAACACAATTTCAATTACTATCACAATATTATTGTAAATAAATACCAGACAACACTGTACCTATTGGTGCTTTCAAATGGGGTCGTGAACGCCCCCCTCATGTCGTATTCACGACCTCGTGAGTGGAAAGTTTCTGAAAGCTCCGAGTTTACGAGTGACGTGTTTATTGACGTTGTCAGAGAATGGCGGAGGCCTTGGTAGTTCATTTTTCGGTACATAATGAGTTAATATATTATAATTTTAGTCGTATATTGTTTTTCTATGTAATTTTATAATAGGCCAGAGGAAAATGTTAATATTCCCAACAGCCTCATCTTTTTCCTCCGTCATTATGCCTTTACATTTACTACATTATGTTACCCACTTGCTAGCTTGCTAAATTGTTAGCCTCTGTGGCTTCTAGACGCCGACAGTAACGTTAATATTCCCGTTGCTTAGCAGCGTTGTTCTCACGACTTAACCACTTGAACGCCAAGCATATCGTGTACACGACTTCCCATGTTGTAAACACAAGCTCAGGAGTTTCATTTGAAGGCACCAAACATCACAATTTGGATATTCATATTAATTGATTACCTAGCTCTACAGCACAGTAATGAGACACACGCCCACAGGTGTTTCCACTCATGTTGCCTGATTAGACCTCTTCTCAGGACTGCGTGGGTGTGTCCACACTGAGTTTGATTAAAGCTAATGTTAACTTTATTTATTCTTAGTAGTAGATTGACAGACATCATCAGAGGTCTAATCAACCAGAATAATTAAAACACCTGTGTGGGTATAGATTAGACAGCTTTCTGCCTAAAGTTCTGTATCCAACCAAAGTATCTACATAAAAAACATACGGTTTTAAAGGATATCTGGCGTCCATGTTTGTCATTGTTTGTTTGGTGGGGTGATGTGATGCGGCTCCGGTCCCGGTAGACTCGGTCCACCAGCCCGTGGTGTCGCGTCGATCTGTTCGTGTCCAGCCCTGAATTCTGACAAAATAAAGACAGAAGAAAATAAAATTAAAAGGGACGGTGTGTAGAATTTGGCGGCATCCATGGATGTATTAAGAGAACTGGATACAGCGTTGGAGGCGGGGCCCCGTTCATTCCTATGAAAGTTGCTCAGTGGCGCATGAAGACAAAATGGCTCGACTTCCGACTGGAAAAGTACCCGGATCTTCCGGCGATCTTCCGCATCCATTGGGCCCGTGGAGCGCCCGCTCAGTAACATCGCTCGGTCACGGGGTCACAGCCGTCACGCTGTCGTCATGGCTTGCTAACTCCGCCTCCCAGCCCTCGCTCCAGCCTCGGTCTGAGTCTCATTCACATGAACGGAGGAAGGGAAATAACTCTGGATTCGGCTATTAGTAGGTTTTACAACATTTAGGACCTAATGATTTAAAAAAGGGCTATTAGAGTGTTCATACTGAGTGGTTTATTTACCTCAAAAAAAAATTATCCGCTGAGTTACAGACTTCTCTTTCCCAATACAAGTCTATGGGAAAAAGTCTTTTTGGGCCCAATGGCATCACGTGACGGATATGGAAGTTGTAGTACCGCCGTTTGGCCACTATGAAAATTGGGATCAACGACTCAGTTGGTTGCAATCTGCAACCTCCGCTCACTCCTCCCTTTCCAAGAGTGCGGTAACGTCAGCTGCCGAATGCAACACTGTGTCCTTACCATAATAACACTACTTTAGGAGCAACGGATGTCAGAGGGCGGCTGGCGTTACCACGGTTTTGCACTCTGCGGCTAAAGCTACTGCGGGGTGTTGGAGAACTACGGTGACATTCAGGTAACATAAAACCATGTAAGTCTCTCTCTCTAGAGCCAGTGTTTGGTTTCTGTGCTACTGTAGAAACATGGCAGAGCAACATGGTGAACTCCGTGAAGAGGACCTGCTCCCTATATAGATATGAAGGGATCATTCTAAGCTAACGACAACAAAGCAGTTCTTAGTTTCAGGTGATTACACACTAATTAGAACATAGTTATGAATCTTATATTCCATTTCTGCTAATAGATCCCTTTAAATGCTACACACTGGACCTCTAACGGATCAAATTGTGATTCCAGTTCCAAGTCACCTTTTTGTGTGTGAGGGTTTCTCTAATCAGTCCGCTGTATTGTAAAATGATGAATATGAAATGCAAACACATCTAAATCCTTTCTAAAGCTTTGAAGTTTTTAATTTAAAAGAAGTATTGCACTAGTTCATGTAGCCTAGCCCCAGTTACGCTGTCCTTGGCCCACAGAGAATAAACCTGTTCTGAGCTCTTCCATCAAATGAGATGCATGTAGAACGAGGATGAAAGGCAACGGAGCTCAGGGCAATAATGACTATAGAAAATTGGAAAATGCCTGTGAAACTAAGAATGAAGATCTGGGATGTGCCAATTTCATTCTGTTCACACACAAGTTTCTTAAATATTTTCTTGAGTAATAATTGCATGGGCCGTCATTCATCAGCTGATTCATGGAGGAACTGAGCCTTGATGGGGAAACAATAGTGCTGTTAACTCCCACCATCTTGTCTGTAGAAACATCCAGATAAGTACTTCCCCTACTTGAGTTTTGCTGGGTTGTCAATGGGAGGGTCTCGGTCTGATTTAACACCTCTGTCCACACAGAATCAGATTTCTTATACACGAGTAAAAGAAAAGATCTTATCAAGTTACTAAATCCATGTCATTAAATTATACTTTGCCTCTTTCCGCACTTGCATGTCACGACAATATATTGCATTTTTCCAAGGATGGCAATGGAAACATAAAGATATATAGGACAAAGGTTTTCTGCCCTGGTGCACTGCAGTGCTAGATGAGCACTCCTGCTGGGAGCAAAGTTTAAGAAATTCCATATCTTTGTGTTAGGCTTCAATCCCTCTGGTGCCTCGAGCGAGAGATTGTTTCCAGTGCATTTTGGGTGAGAAACGAAAAAAGAAAAATGGAGCAGCTTTTTTTCTATCATATATACAGACTGACACAGTTGACAGCATTGCCGTCACACAGAACAATAAAAACAATGAAAAATAAAAGTTCCAAGCTCTGAAAATAACGAATGGAAGGTGAGTATATTGATATTCAACTGGCTCACTTGTTCCTTAAAAATGAAATATTGATATCATGTTAATAATACACATGTGATAAAAAATCCAGTGACTCTTAAATCATTTTATATATACAGTTATGTTTACAGACTCTCTCCACCTCCCTACTAGTGTTTTCTAAAATATCGAAGTATTGATTTGATACTGAATATTTGAAATGGTTTCAATATTCATTTTCCGCAGTATCATTACACGAGTACCAGCTGCACTCTCTGCTCTCTCTTCTCTCTGACAGCAAGTTGAGACACACACACACACTGCTATTTAACTTTTAATAAAAATCTAATATTTTATCCCCTTAGTGTTGTGTCTATTTTTCCCGAAGGTATCGAAAACGGTATCAATATTTTTCAAGATATTGTGTTGATGTTAGAAATTCCAGTATCGTGACGACACTACTCCCAACACTCGTATTTTGAGTGTAGCTTATTTTCACATTCAAAGTTAAAGATGAATTTTACTGATCGCATTATTTCTTTTTATTTTCCTTCAAATTTTCTATAGATATAGTGATTATATCTAATTCTTTTGCCTACGATAATCGTGTAGTGAAAATGTGATATTGTGACAGCCCTAATAACAAGGATGATATTTTTAAAGAAGAAAAGCAATTTGCATTATTTCTTTTTCCAGTTAAATAAGATCTATTATTGTCATTACACACAACCTTCAAATCTTTCTTCTTTTTATTTTTAGAATATTTATTATTATGTAATTTCAAAAAGCCCCCTCCCCACACACACACACACATTTAGTCGTCATTATAACTTTATAATAATATTATTTTCCCTCACATACTTAATAAGAAAACATTTTGCTATCAGTTCCTTCTGTCTTTGAAAGTACAGAAAATAATTAAAAGCAAAAACATTGACTTTCTATTAACTTCACTGTCATGTTTGTTCATTTAATGTGTCTTAGGCACAAACCTGTGGCTCTTTCCACAAAAAATATAGAAATATATATATTAGGGCTGACCCGAATGCTTCGAAGCTTCGACCGTTGCCATGGTAATCAACTTCCAAATCCATATTCGAATGCTTCGTTTTTTGTTTTTTATATATATATATAAGTACGTAATAATAATGTATAAATCCCAAAATAGCCTATGAAATAAGGAATAATCCCACATTATTCATATTCAGCATTAATTAGTTATTCTCAGATGGATATCGCTGTTTGTTATGTGTAGAGGAGCATGTGTGTACAGTAGTGCGGGAGCGGCACTGTCCTGAAGATTTGAATAGCTTTGAATATTTCTCACCGAAGCTTCGAAGCCCAAAAACTGGTATTCAGGACAGCCCTGATATATATACCGGTATACTAGCTTTGGTGTAATATGGCACATTGTTGCTTTATCTCATAAATATCAATACCAGCATCATGCATGGCTGATATGTTGTGGCAGAGAGGAGAGTGTAGTCCACCATACAATAGTAAAACAGACACCAAATGTAAACTGTGGGTTGGTATGTTTACTCTGCTATCTGCCATTTATTCTAAACAAAGTGCTCTCGTTCTTTTCCATATGTAAACATTAGGTATGTCACTTCCTGTGTAGCAGAGTATTTAACCAAGGAAACGAGGAACTCATTAACCAGCTGTTTAAAAAAGCAAATGTAAACATTTTTATAGGGCGGCCGACGGTTGTATAAATATTGCAGGATATTACTTAGCCACACAGAGACAGGGCCCAATGGATATTAATTTATATGAAACAGCTGTGGAAGATTACTGTAAAACAAATCCTGGTACAAGTTAAATATTCATTCGCCAACATCCAATGCAAATCTATTACTTATACTCTTCATCTACACAGTGTTCCAAAGATGCCAAATAATAAAGAAAACACAAATAATCCCTCACCTGAAAAGACATATCCATAGTGCTGTTTCCAAGCTGATTGACGTTTGGCAAAGATCCTCCGTAGTACTGCCCACGGTTCGGTCCCAGCTGCAAGTACTGAGTTTTCTGCAACTGTAACTGGAAGCAGAACAACACCAGTAAGACAAGAGACCAAGTGGGAACTTTACAAAATTAATAATTATGGCAGTCGAGGCAGGTTCAGGCTCCAGCGACAGAAATACAATAAACTGGCTATAAACACACCACAGGCCTACAACTACAAGATGGAGTCAATAATATAATTAATAATGACAGCAAGACGGACATTAATATACATTTATTTATATTTATTTATATTTTAATCCAACCTTAAAGGTCCCATATCGTGCTCATTTTCAGGTTCATACTTGCATTTTTTGTTTCTACTAGAACATGTTTACATGCTGTAATGTTAAAAAAACCCGTTATTTTCCTCATACTGTCTGCCTGAAAATACCTGTATTTACCCTCTGTCTGAAACGCTCCGTTTTAGCACATTTCAACGGAATTGCGTTGCTAGGCAACAGTTTGGGTCCTTGTTTACTTCCTGTCAGCTGATGTTATTCACATACACTGCAACAGGAAACTAACTGGGACACATTTAGAATGTTTACGTTTAAACCGTGTAATGTTCTAAATATTTGATATTTGTGACATCACAAATGGACAGAAATCCTAACGGCTTGTTTCAAACGCACAATTTCTGAATACGGGCTGTGTGTATTTCTCCGTATATTGAGCGTTTTGATAGTTTAACAGTATTTATATAGCACTTAAACCTGCTTTATAATATAAAAGATATGAAAATCTCACTTTTTTCAATATGGGACCTTTAATTCCTTAAGTAAGTACGTATAAGTGTGTGTTCTACAGACGGCACCATGCTTCTTATTGATGTTTTCTTTATTAACCACCTGTTTGAAATCAACGCTAGATGTCTTCTAGCAAAGTTTGATGCGGGCTGCTGCATTTGCAGCTGTCATCACAGCAGTCTAATGTGAATTTGCTTAAAGCCTTACAACAGTGTTTATTTCAAAAACGACCTCCAGTTCCATTTCCCATCAGAGAACCCATAACCGGTCAATTAAATTTTCTCATGCAAGCCCACTGCTCACTGTTGGCAGGGCAGAAAATCTAATAATAACAATTACTACGCCTGCATCACTGGTGTCTTTTGATAAGCCTCCGACCTCAGAGTGCATTTCCCTTTAACCACATTCATACCTGCTCTGTTGACAGAGGATTACTTATTGTTACATTTCAGGATCGGGAATAGGACGATCCAAATCTTTTCAACCACAGCAAGTAGAGAGACATTGAGAGGCTGAAGGGGAGAGGGGGAAAGGATGAAACTCTAAACCAGAGGCCCACTTCACACAGGTCTAACTTTGGCTCAGACAAGAGCTTCCTACCATTTGTCATCGATGCATTCAATGAAAATAAAATCTACTCTGACTAACATGTCTACAGTGGTGGACAAAGAATTCCGATATTTTACTTGAGTAAAAGTAGAAATACCACAGTTTAAAAATACTCAAAGTAAAATTCCTGCATTCAAAAAGTTACTTAAGTAAAAGTATCAGCCTCAAAATACACTTAAAGAACTAAAAGTAAAAGTACTCATTATGCAGAATAATGACATTATTGGATTATAATGACTGATGCATTTATGTGTTCATCACTTTAATGTTGCAGCTGGTAAAGATGGAGCTCATTTTAATTACTTTATATACTGCTGGGTAGCTTAAACAGGCAGTAGGCAGAATATATTTGGCATCATTGGGCAAAAATTCCATAATAACCTTTCAGCATATTGTAAATCAAGTGTTCTGAGAGAAAAATAGACTTCTGCACCTCCTCATGGCTCTGTTTTCAGGCTCTAAAAAAATCTAGCCCAGACGGGAGACTTTGGCCAATCACAGGATTTCAGAGAGAGAGCGTTTCTATTGGCTGTGCTCCGGCTGGTGGGCGGTGCTTGGTATTTCCTCGGTCACAAACGTTCTCATTTTACAGCTAAACAGTACACTACAAAATGTTTCTGAAAACATTTGAGGTGAGACATAGGCATTACAGCAACAGAATATTGATTCATATTTGATCAGCGCTGCCTAGTTTGACCATTTGATCGGAGTTAGCGAGTGATTGACAGCTGCTCAGAGACGGCAGGCTCCAGCTCGGCTCTGATTGGTTGATTTCCTCCGGAGGAGCACCGGAGGACACAGAGGAGCATGTTTTATTTCATATTACCTGTCTCGTACACTGCTGTCAGGATATAGCGACCGTTTTACAAAAATAACTTTCATATTTACTCCAATTCTACCCACTGCAACTTTAACATAACATCCTAATTTATTATTTTTTATTAATAATAAGAATCTTCAAAGTAACTAGCAACTAAAGTTATCAAATAAATGTAGAGTACAATATTTCCCTCTGAGATAGTAGTGGAGTAGAATTTTAAGGAGCATGAAATGGAAATACTCATGTAGTACAAGTACCTCAAAATTGTACTTAAGTAGGCCTACAGGTAACTTAGTAACTTTCCACCATTGCATGTCTAGACATGTATCCTGAAATATACATATGTGTAACAACATGGCAATTCTGACACAACTGAGTCATCAATTAGTTTGTAGAAAATTAAACAAATAAATTACAATTTTGCCATTTTATAAGTTGTGGTAGTCGTTTATCAGGAATGAATCCACACAGGTGCTTAAAGGTCCCATATTGTGAAAAGTAAGATTTTCATGTCTTTTATATTATAAAGCAGGTTTAAGTGCTTTATAAATACTGTGAAAGTATCGAAGCGCTCAATATACGGAGAAATACACACAGCCCGTATTCAGAAATTATTCGTTTGAAACAAGCCGTTTCAGGATTTCTGTCCATTTGTGATGTCACAAATATACAATATTTAGACCATTACACGGTTTTAAACGTAAACATTCTAAATGTGTCCCAGTTTATTCCTGGTTGAAGTATATGTGAATAACATCAGCTGACAGGAAGTACACATGGACCCAAACTGTTGCCAGACAACGCAATTCTGTTGGAATTCCGTTGAAATGCACTAAAACGGAGCGTTTCAGACAGAAAGGTAAATACAGGCATATTCAAGCATACAGTATGAGGAAAATAAAGTTTTTTTGAACATCACAGCATGTAAACAAGTTCTAGTGGAAAAACAAAATGCAAGTATAAACCTGATAATGAGCATAATATGGGACCTTTAAGCTTCATAAACAGGATATTTTCACTTGACAAGCACAGGTGTTATAATAACATTAACAAGCCTGCATGCACAACACTAGAACCCTGAAACCAAAGCAGCTAAATGGAATTCAGCCATCATTAATTGTATTATTTACACCTGTGCTTTTCCTATACTGTGACATGTCATAATGTCATAAAGACCTACAGGAAGAGTTGTTTATTATTATTCTTATTATTATTATTTTGAGCCTGTTGGTGGGAGTAAATTTCCGGTTTTAAAACATCTAAAAAATTTTAAAGGTTCCATATCATGCTCATTTTCAGGTTCATACTTGTATTTTGTGTTTCTACTAGAACATGTTTACATGCTGTAATGTTCAAAAAAGCCTTTATTTTCCTCATACTGTCGGCCTGAATATGCCTGTATTTACGCTCTGTCTGAAACGCTCCGTTTTAGCGCATTTCGACAGAATTGCGACGAAATTGCAACAGAATTGCGTTGCTAGGCAAGAGCTTGGGTCCATGTGTACTTCCTGTCAGCTGATGACATTCACATACACTGCAACCAGGAATAAACTGTTTAAATCTGTCTAAAGGGTCTAAATATTGTATATTCGTGACATCACAAATGGGCAGAAATCCTGACAGCATGTTTCAAATGCAGAGTTTCTGAATACGGGCTGTGTGTATTTCCCTGTGGATTGAGCGTTTCGATACTTTCACAGTATTTATATAGGACTTCAGCCTGCTTTATAATAAAAAAACATGAAAATCGCACTTTTTTATAATATGGGGCCTTTAAAAAATTAATATAATCAGCTCGATATAATAAGATGACAACAGGGATGCATTCTGACATTTTTATGCACATTCTTCTTCTATATATTGACAGTTAAATGAAGCATATAACACTGCAGTAGCTGCATCTATAGTTGCAGGCTGTCTATCCATCATCATCTGAATGAAGCCCTGCCTCCCAGAGGATTTATTTTGAAGGCCCGTGCTGAATGTGGCTTAAATTTCCAACATAATCTGCTGCTAGCCTTCTTCATGTTTGGTGTGAATGTCTATCATGTTGCAGCAGTGCACACACACACACACACACACACACACACACACACACACACACACACACACAGGCCTGCAGAAGACCTGTCAGACAAGTTTACTAAGCCACGGTTACTACACGCACACACCTCACCATGCATCAATAACATACATTCCACTTATTATGTAACATCATAAAAACATGTGTATATTTCTATTATAGTGGGTAACATCGTTTTGCATGAGACAGAGGAGAAAAAGCTGCAGTTGGATGTCAAATATACGCATGCACGCCCCTTTGCTTTCCACTTGCGTGGGACAAAAAATGTAATAACTTTTTCGGACGAGGCTCCCTTTCATTCATATGTTACGTTACAGGACTGTGATCTCCTGCCAGCTCTGTTGGTGGTCAGTCGTGGTGAGATAATAATAAAAGGCTGCAGCTGGCGAGCAGGAAGCGTCGTTTGTTATTGTTTACCTATGCTGGCCAGGCTGCGTGCGGCTCTCCGACCTACTAATGCATATTATCTGACAGCTCGCTGAGGAAACAAACGAAGAAGAAGAAGAAGAAAGCAGGTGTTGTTACCCTCGCTGCTCTGGTAATGCTGAGGTCCTTCATCACTTCTTCAAACGCAGCCGTCTCCTCCGCCTGCTTCTGGTTGTGCAAAGCGATTTTCTCGCTGAATTTCCGCGGATTGTTCGAAGTCGCCATGTTTCGCTCTTCTGCTCCGTTTTTTTCCTTCAATGGTCAGTCAGTGTTCGTCAAGAGACACGCAGTGAGGACACACCACATCCGGTGAGAGAGGGGGGATGCAGTAAAAACAAAACGAGGAAGTGCAATTTTAAAAGTTGTGTTAATTAGGTTTATGACAGGGGTCAGCAAGCTTTTCTATCACAAGAGCCATTTTAGGCAAAAACAAAAAAAAAAGAAATCTGTCTGGAGTCGCAAAACATTTGAGCATTGTGATGAAGGTAACACAGTTTATAGTCTAAGTATACAAGTCTAATGCAGTGATGGCCAAAAAGCAAATGTACTACGGAGTATTAGGGCCACATTGAGGGAAAAAAGAGTCGAGATTTACAGAATAAAGTCATAATATTACGAGAATAAAGTCAAAACTTTACGAGAAAAAAAGTCCTATTATTAAGAGAATAAAGTCATAATTTAACGAGAATAAAGTCGTAATATTAAGAGAATAAAGTCATAACTTTACGAGAAAAAAAGTCGTAATATTATGAGAATAAAGTCATAATTTAACGAGAATAAAGTCGTAATATTAAGAGAATAAAGTCATAACTTTACGAGAAAAAAAGTCGTAATACTATGAGAATAAAGTCATAACTTTACGAGAAAAAAAGTCGTAATATTATGAGAATAAAGTCATAATATTACGAGAAAAAAAGTCGTAATATTATGAGAATAAAGTCATAACTTTACGAGAAAAAAAGTCGTAATATTACGAGAATAAAATCAGAACTTTACGAGAATAAAATCCTATTATTAAGAGAATAAAGTCATAACTTTACGAGAAAAAAAGTCGTAATATTATGAGAATAAAGTCATAATATTACGATAAAAAGTCGTAATATGAGAATAAAGTCATAACTTTACGAGAAAAAAGTCATATTACGAGAAAAAAAGAAAATAACACGTAAAATTACTACTTTATAATATGACTTTATTCTCATAATATTACGTTTTTTCGTAAACCTATAACTTTATTCTCGTTATATTATGACTTTATCTCGAAATCTCAGATTTTTTTTTTTTCCAGAGGCTACTTTTAAGGGTTAAAACACATCTTTAGCTTGCTTGTTGTTTATTTTCTTTACCAACCTTCACCTCTTCACAACATTTCACATTTGTGAAGCCGTGCCCATGCAGAAAATGCAGGTATTGATAAAATATTGAAATATATAGGTCTATCAACACCGCAACTGATTTGTCTGTTGACTGTATTATTTAGTCAACTAATAGCATTTTTTTCCTGCCTGACTAAAACTAAACTTTTTTTTTGCGACAAGGCTTACTTTTATTTTGAAGCCAACATCGTCTAGTTTCCGGTATGTACGCGATTATCTCTGACCGACTTGACGCAGCTACCTCGGTGAAGCTTTGCGTGCTCACGTCGCTGCGCGGGGGTGTAGTGGAGGCGCACCGCACATCTGGACTGCGGAACAACCGCAAATATCACTTTTTAAGAAAACACTAATTTGTGCTTATCTCTGTTATATAACAAGTGACTTCACACACCATGGCAGAATATTATCATTATTATCATTATTATGATTATTATTATTATTGTTGTTGTTGTTGTTGTTGTTGTTGTTGTTATTATTATTATTATTATCATTATTATTGTTATTATTTTATTATCATTATCATTATTATTATTATTATTATTATTATTATTATTATTATTATTAGGACTAGTAGTAGTAGTAGTAGTAGTAGTAGTAGTATTACTGCTATTATTGTTATTACCAGGCCCATTATTATTATTATTATTATTATTATTAGGCCTATTATTATCATTATTGTTATTATTATTAGTAGTAGTAGTAGTAGTAGTAGGTAGTAGTAGTAGTATTACTGCTATTATTATTATTACTAGGCCCATTATTATTATTATTA